>JAHDVE020009751.1:0-106682 GCA_022606495.2 Halesus radiatus | reverse complement strand
GGCGTATCCGATCGGCAATGTCATAAAATCATTTCTCTGAATCTAAGTAGCTATTCTTCAGAAACTACTTATCATAGATATATGTACAATAAAAATTTAATGTAGTAATAATTTACAAAAACATCATTTTGCAAAAAACAAGTAACTTATTATGCAAATAGACTCGCATTTTTTCTTCAGTGTACTACGGAAGTATTAGATCGAAGGTCAAGCAAAAACAAATTTCAATAAAGGCATTAAAAATAATAAAGTTTTCCTGTCAAATAATTTAATTATTTACGCCCATTAGGTTTTTATATAGACAATTGCATAATCGTGAACAATAATGTCAAACTATCAAATTCAGGAGTCAAACATAACCTCACATCTGAATGTGCTGTAATTGTTTCAAAATCAGAGTAACTCGGAGTTGCCATAGTAATGAAAAAATTAAATTTCTACATTTATTTGCCAAATTGTTCCAGTGGCCTGCAATATAAAAATATTCAAACTTTATTAATATTTTCAGAGGAGGCGAGATCAATTTATCGGCCAACAAGTCAACTGTGTTCAAAGAAGTTACAAATAAAAAAACATTTGACAAGTTCGCAAAACAAATGGAGGGATACATGAGGAAATGCACATCCATCCGGGAGTCAAACCATCCGAGTTTCGCACCTATATTTAAGGAGGTTGACACAGTGGGATTGATATTCCATATAGAGCCATCTGTGATGGACAACGCAAAGCAATACATGCAAACTGTTTATCTGGCCGATCAAGACATGAATTTTGTTGCCGTCAATTTCTGGGGAGGAATTCATAAGTTTGGATTTGAAAAATGCATAGAAATTGGAAAAATTCTGGCTTGTTGCAACTTGAAATTCCGCACTGCATCTAGAAAGCGTATAAGGAATTTATACGCTTCGGAATTTTCGACTTTTACGCAATGCCCGAAGAAAGCGTACTTGCAAGATTTTTTAAAGGAATTCGAGCATGGAATGAAGTTAAATAATTTGAAGGAATTTGCGGAGAAATGTAGAAGCTTTTTAAATGATATGAATAGTTCTTTGAGCGTATCAAATATTAGCCGACTGCAGAATGTCAGTTCTACGTCGAAATCGGGGATCGTTTTCGATAAGAGTAATAATTCTACAAACGGGCATTCAAAAATATCTCTGAATGAAAACAGTCTTTCAGGATTGGATTTCGACTCAACGTTTGCGGAAAACTCCGATGTAAGTTTTTTAAAAAAAATTTATACCGACTATGAAAATCTTTCACTAGAGAAAACATTAATCTAATTTTAGGTTGGTACTTAATTTTAGATTTTCCTTACTGATATTTTATCAAAAGACTTGTCATTTAAATTTTCTTTAACAATCTTTTTGAAAAATGTAAAAAACAATATGGCGCCTTTTCTTATTTTTTTTTTATTTACATCGATTTTTAAAAGCTCCATTGCTCATGATGGAAATAATTTTGTGTACTGAAAATAATTCCATTGATCTAGAAAACAAACAATATGGTGTCTTGAATTTTTTTAATAATTAAATGAATATGTATTTCAAAGCTCTATAGCTCATAATGGAAGTGAAGTTGTAAACCGAAAATACATAGTTCTAATGTTGTAGAAAATTCAGGCAAAAAGCTGTGCAAATTTCATAGTGCCAGAGCTCACTGTTCATTGCTGCATTGGACAAACAGATTTGCTGCTTATTATAAAAATAAATAAATACTTAAATAAATTAGAAAGGGACACGGGTGGTTAGGGCATGCAGAGTGGATAAATGATGAAAGAAGTGTAAGGAGAATATATGACACAAAAGCGATTGGTAGAAGAAGTCAGGAACGCCCGAGGAAGACATGACACGACCAAGTGAATCAAATACTTAAATCGGATCATGTCAAGAGTCTGAATAACAGAAGAGTATATACGGGACGATGTATTAATGTTAATGAAGAAAGGAGTGTGTGCCAAGGCAGAGTTGTGTGGCAGCCTATCCTCCAGCATTTGTCTATGTTAAGCTGGGTCCACACCTTATCTACTCCATGACCTATTTCATAAAATCTATCTCTATAAGCGGGCTCAATTCCCAGCATGTGCAAGTAAATTTTATTGAATTAATTAATTTAAAAATAATAAATAGTATATTTGCGCACTCTCCAGAGTGGAAGATACTCTCAGTATCGCCCTGGTGAAAGACCACCATTCAGAATTGAAACGTTACTTGAAATGGCTTTTAGCCGTGTTTGGTGACCTGATCTGAATAGCCAGGTATTTTCCCTACCTTCCTCTTCTCCGTCCCCTCCCCAATACTTTCAGCCTCACAACATTCCCCAATTGGGGATGCCATAGTCTCACTGGCTCCAGACGTTTGGGAGCAGTTAGGACTCTTGTGCGGTATTCATATCATTTTTTTTTTTTAAAGTGAGCATAAACGTATCTGTGCAATTAAATGCCCGATGGAATAGAAGCTCAATGTTGAATCGACTCCAACTTTCGTTGTATTCTCTTTAAAATAGACCATAGAATAGAATCGTGTGAACGACAGTTGCTACGCGAACGCCGCCCACTGCGCAGAGTACAGCAATGTCTATGACAATGTCCAATTTAAAAAAAAACCTTTTTCTTTTGAAGATTTTCTGCGCCAATTTGAGCTCCGCAAATACAAATGAATTGAAATACAGCAAGTGAGCAAGATAGACGATAGAATAGGTACGGTGAGAACCCAACATTATATGTGTAGGTAAATTTTTCTATTACTTTAATTTTTATATTTTTTAAGGTAAGCAAAAGTCCGTCCGACGCTGAAAGAAGAATAAAGCGGCTTAGGATGTATGACGAACCACCGCCTCTGGCTGCCCTGGTCCTTAACGTATCTTCGAATATAAAGGACTTTATCGCGCCGAGCATTGACCCCAGCCTTCGAAAGGAAAGCTGCAGTGAGAATGTTACCAACGATAAGACAGAAGATCATTTCGGGGAAGAATTTGAATACAGTCCTCCATTAAGTCTGGATTAAGATAAACTTTTTGTGAAGAAGTGACTTAATTGGTGCAAATCCGTCATTTCGGCGGTCCCAAAGTAAGGTGTTGAATCTGCAGAATTTAGATTTTCGTTTTATTGTCTTAAACTATCAAAACGGGATACAGCACATACCCGACAGACTAGTATTAACCAGTAAATTCCTGAGCATATTTTGAGCAAAATATGGTAATGAAATGTCTCGTGACCACAGAGCGTGTAATTACTAGATATGCCTTTACATCTAACGAGAAGAAACCAAAATAAGGGGTGCTAGCTTTTGCGTGTCACTGTCATTTGATTTGTGAATTAATGGGTCCTGACAGCCTGCAGGCAACTCACATTGCACTGCAAAGTATTAATATTTACTCTTCAAAATGCAAATCGGCTAATGATCTACTCGTCCTTTTTTTACAATTGTGTGGAATTTATGGCAAATCTCCCTTTTCCCGTAGCTGTGGTAACAGATTCCAAACTAACCCAAACCGCCAATAAGTAAAACAGTAATAAGAAGAAAAAAATTGACATGTTTACAAAAACTGAATATTTTGTTGGGGTATTCAGTTTGACCCTTTTTACAAATGTTTTAAATTTGCTTACCGCAGTCAAAATCATGCGAAAGAAACGTGAACGGCTGTGATTTCGTATCACTAAAACTGTTAATGTATTATATGATTGAATAAGTAAAATACAGTAAAAAAAAACGCTTATCTGTGTTGTTACACCCTGTATATTTTCAGGTGCCAAAAAAAGTTGAGTCCTGTAAATTTCCCTTTTTTGGAAATCCTGTGTAGAAAGTAAAATCTAACTTCATTTTCACTCTCCTGTAAACCTCGTAAAATGCAGATTCGACACCTTAACGTTGGTACCTTTGATTTCATACTTCTGGAAGGGTCTTAGGCCTAGTTGTTCGAACCCACATCACATTTGATATTGTCATCAAATCAACTTTTTTTTGATCAAATGATAATCCCCGTCAACCGCCGATTCTCGGCGCGTCAGCGTTTAGTCAATTTTGTTATGACTTAAGCAAATTAACAGGGGCAGTTATTTGAAGTGTCAAAAAGTTCAAAATGATGTTGCAAAACAATGTCAAATGTGATAGGAGTTCATACTTTCAGAATCGGAACATTGTTTGAAATATCTTTATCCATGTTTGGTGACCAGACCTGAATAGCTAGGTACTTCCCATCCTTTGTCTTCCCTTATTCCTTCTCTTCCCAACTTCCTTACCTTATCATTATCTAAAAGTTATATTATTATTCAACAGATTGAGAAACCGTCAGCTATGTACTTAATTGTTCTAACAGCAGATCCTCGGTAAATCAACTTTTTGAATAGTTAGGTATCCATTTTATTTATCTGCATTCTTACTTTTGCCTAAATCATAAAAATCAGGCCAGGATACAACACCCCATTTTTTAAAACCCTGTAGGAAAAGTACTGCTAGAACAATTAAAGCCTATTCACATCTACCGGCACAGTGCAGTCCAGACACGTACGGTGGCAGGCACGACACAGAAGGGAGTATTCACATTACACCGTGCATGAATGTGTTCATAGATAATGTAAACAACTAACGTTGCCGTGCGTGCCGCTTTACGTGTCTGCACTACGTGGTGCTGATGGATGTGAATCGAACTTTAAGTGCTCGCCGACGAAATCTGTAAGTTTAGTCCAAAAAAACAATTATTATAAAGAATATTATAAAAAATTTACAAAATGTTACATTATTAAATTATATGTATTAGAATTTAATAATTATTTTACTTTTAAGTTATTATTTACCGTTATTATTTTACAGTACCGCGATTAAGCCTTTCCTTACGGTGCTTGAAAATCCTTCGAGCTCCGGTGCTGTGTACTCAGTGTACAGGGTACACATTTAGAATTTTGTAATTTTTAGGTTGAATAAAAATTTATTATGTAAAACATTTTATTAAAAGTACAAGTAAAATATCACGTGTAAGTGCTGAAAATGAGGAAAAAACACGCATGCTGCGTCCATTACAGCCGGCAGACCACCTGTGTTACTACTGAAAACCATGTATCATAGCACGGTGAGCGAAACCCCATACTCCTCTCGCTCGCTACCACACCACTCCCCTAGTTATAACTTATATATAAGTTGATAACATACATATTAAAAGTAATATAGGAATATTGTAAGAATAGGAAGTAAGATTTGTACAGCGCCCTTGAGGTGATTTTTCACAAAAACGGCGCTATAAAAATCATCCGATTATTATTATTATATATATTGACTATTTTTTTTGCCAGTAGAGAATATTGTAACCCACCCTGGGATGTAGCGCCTTCACGAGATAAAAATTTAATTCCTATTTACCGCTGACCGCTCTCCACAAACGCCTCTTATCTTAGGGTGGTGACTGACTTCAGCATTCGCTCGTCGTGATCATGTTCCAACAAAAATATCCGCCATGTCATCACAGCGAGTCGAACCACTCACGGGCAGGCGCCGAGCATGCTCCGACCGGATGTCGATTTTTTAGCGAATCCCTTTGTAAAATTCACCATTCGGCATAACATCTCATAACATGGCTGGGTGAAAATCATCTTGAACGCATCTATCAATTCAAAATCAAAAAACTGTATTTTCTCATTTGTTACCCGTTTTCTTTTCTTCTTTAAATAGCAATATCGGATTAGAAATTTGGACTCGCAGTGCGGAGCACAGCCGAGCTGAATATTCGTGGGTATATTCAGACACCGTTAACATTGGTCGAGACAAGCGAACATTCACAACGAGCAAATGCTCGAGTCAGTCGCCACCGTAAAATGCACTGAAACTTGTAAGAAAACCAAGACATAATAGATTTGCCGAATTACTCTTTATTAGCAAAATAAATATTTACAAAATTATTTACACTTGTCCAAACACGAGAAATTATAATAATTTCAATATAATAATATCTTTTTGAAAAACTTAAAAGTACAATGAAATAAAGATTCAAAAACCCTTGTATTAAGTAAATAAGTACTTTTTAAAAACATTATTTTCAATTATTATAAGAAATCTTTGGTGCTTTTTCGTTATACACAATAATTTATAAGTTTTTTATACTAAAAAAAAAAAAATAACATTTTTATACATAAATAAGTACCGATTTAACTTGACGAGGTACGTACATTTGAGAGGAAAAGTTTGCCTTATTTTAATTTATCACTAACTATTACGTTTTACGCATTGGAGAACAGTCCATTGTCAAAATAATTTCAGGCTAAAACTCAAAACTTGGAGTATAAAAAATACTTAAATTGTGCGATTACCTACTCAACCTCTTTTTCTGTTTTTAACCTCAAAATAGCGCAGCGATCTGTTCTCCCGTTATCTTTAAATATATAGAAGAACACCAGTTATCTGAAGTATATGTACGCAATTAATAATAAGTTAATTCAAACGACGCCTGGCGCATTTAAAATTTTTGCCGCCGCTTTTCATGACCTAAATACAATAAAATTTGGAACTATCAGCGCCTGGAGTGGACTGCTCTAATTGCGCCAGCATAAATAGGACCGGCCCTGTGTCAGGTGTTAAGAAACCATACTTTGTAAGTTGACAAAATAAATATTTTTTCAGGGAAAAGAAAGGTCAAGTTTTAAGCTCTCTATTGAGTATTAATTGATCATAAGAAAAATAAACAGAGTAGGTATGTAATAAAGGGCTATCTATACGCTTTATACAGTGGCGTGCATTGCTCTATAACCGAACGTAGGCTGTGTGTAGTTTTTTTCTAGTTGGGGTATGAATTGTGTATTGAATATTTAAAAATGGCCACCGTATCATCACATTATGCACACTGATCGTTGTGGTCAACTGAATAGATCGGATAGGAAAATAATATTTACATGTAGTATTGTTATAATATCTTTCAATGGTATGTCAACCAGATCTGAATGGCCGGATACTTCCCCTCCGTCAAATCTTCTTCCCCTCCCCGCTACCATCAGCCACAACATAGCCCAATTTCAGATGCCATAGTCTCACTGGCTCCAGACGGTTAAGAGCAATCGGGTTTCTTATGCAGTATTATAATATTAAAAAAAATATTATTGAAGCTTATAAGTTATTTCAATAAAAATTGAATATTAATCCTAGACTTATAGGAAAAGTCAATAGATGTCCCATATAAATAAAATCGGATGGGTATATCCGAGACATTATCTAGATAGCAAAGGGTAAAATCTTGCAGTCAAATTCTTAGATTGAAGTATGATATTGATAGAAATGATGGAGAGCAATAGGGTGGCATTAGCTCAGTGGATAAGAGCGCTGGTCCCTGATGGACCGAGAGGTCCCGGGTTCGAGTCCCGGATGCAACCGTTACCTTTTTATTTTCTGTTTCATATTTTCATTTGAGATTTGTTAATACATACATACATATTATATCTTCAATTAATAAAAAATACATATATCAATGCGGCATCTTCTAGTCGTTTATGCCTTTTTTAAATTGCTTCACAGCATTCATAAGGGTTATTAATAAATAAGCCTCTCAGATAATGGTGCTCTTCTGTACATAAGTTTATAATAAATTAAAAATAATCACTCTGGATGCCAGAATAATAGACGTCCTAGTAGCGGCCTTTTTTTGAATGGCAATAAGATTTACTTACATCAAATACCGTAGAAATATAATAATACGCTCAGCTCCCGACATTTACCATACGTTGAGATGACAACACGCTACACTGTGGCGCCCTCTAGCGGCCCGAGTTGTACGAATTGTTTTTTTTTTTCATACATTTTAATAGATTTTCTGTGACGTCTACGATATTTGATTACACGCGTAGCTTTGTCAAAATACTGGCAACATGCTACATTACCGCCTCTAGCGGCCCGGACTGTATTGTTGTTGTAATAAATATTTTATTTTATTTGTTAACAATTTAGACAGCGCGAGAGCAGCGAGGCTTTAAATGTTAATACAAACAATTTAGACAGCGCGCGAGCAGCGAGGCTTTAAATGTTAATACAAATAATTTAGACAGAGCGCGAGCAGCGAGGCTTTAACTGTTAATACAATCTTTTAAAAATATATATATATATTAACACGAGCAAAAAAGGAGTAAAATCATTTGTAGGTCACCTAATATTTATTTTTTGAATTTTCGATTTCTATCATTTTTTAAGAATATATTTCACAGAAAATCTATTAAAATGTATGAAAAAACCAATTCATACAACTCGAGCCACTAGAGAGCGCTAGTGTAGCCTGTTGTCATCAAATCTCAATAGCTGGAGGTATTATCATTTAAGAGTATTTGCTTATACTCAAATAATAATTCTACTCTTGAAACTGTTCACACGCAATAGCGTTCCTTTGTACTCAATTATGTCGTCCCCTTAGAGATAAAACTCATCAAGTGCCATACTAGCTGCATGACATATAGTGACTTTTACCTTTAATGGGATGATATATTGTACAAACATATATGTAGATACATAGAAGGAAAATAAGATGGGTCGTACAATTATTAGAATTGAGGCGACCAATACACACTTGGGTTGTTGTGTATTAGTGCATATTGACTGTAAACATGCATAACCCAAGTCACAAAATGAAAAACTTTACAGGAGATGATAAAAATGAATATTTTACTGTTGGTAAAATTAATTTTAAATCGTGATTTTTATATGAAAGTGAATTTTTTGTAACGGATGTAAAATCGGCGGGGACTTTTCAAATGTCAAAAAAACAAAATGGCGTTGATTTGATGACAATATTACATTTGAATTTCTGCAAAACTTCCCTACCTTAATGTTTATAATGTATTTAAAAAAAAAAACGAATCATTTTGCTAATCAAAGTAGAGTAGTAATTGTCTTTCTGTCATTCAGAAAAAGGCCGCTTTGTTATATTAATGACTATGCAGAACGAAACGGGTCAAGCGATGGATCAATACGCGTAGTATTGTGACGGTGGACGTCCTCAGCATGACCTTGAGACGCACCGGTGGCTTTCTACGGCATCAAGTAACATAGTACATGCGTAGGAGACAACTCGAGGTGACCTTCATGAAGCGTTCAAATGCGCACTTCAAATCTTGCTCTCTGGAAAATAAACACAATTTTATTTTAACTTATTTCAACAAATGGCAGAATATTTCATTGAATAATGGTGATGTAAGAAGAAGAAAACACAAAAGGTAAAGAAATTTAACAAATTTACAAAGAAATCACGGAGAGTTTACTTAAATTGTGCGGTCGCATAGCCCACTCTGGAAATTTCTGTTGGTTTTGATAGTCACAAAAAGTATTTGATATAAGTATAATATACTATGTAACATTAATATTTTTTACTAAATATCAAAAGAATATGTTTAGTTATTTTGATATATAGCATTAAATGTATATTTTTGTGTTACAAATTCCACGACTCATAAGTCCATGCGTCATGTATATATAACTACAATCGAATTCACTTAGTAGGCTGGTATGGGTACTGCCGCCCTGGGAATCATTCATCGGATAACCAACAACTCTGCCATAAGTCACCCCAAGTGGTTCACTACGTGAGGTTTGCCAGACCTTGGCGACAGAAGCGTCTGCCCAAGGTGGCGAGCCGAGACCCCTTTACCTCTCTAGCTGGACTCTCTCGATCCTCAATATATGCATGTCCGTCACTCCTGGACACACTGATCCTCAGATTCCTATCCACTCCTCATACATTTTCCTTCCCAGAACTCTCCCTCTCTTTCCTTTTCTTAAAAAGACCCTCCACACAGCATCCCAAAATAATTTTTAAAATCCACAAAAACAGCAATGATAAGTTTAGATATAAAAGTGAACAAATTAGGTTAGATTAATAACTTGACAATATTTGAATTCCTCCTACTTCCGTCATTGTAAGTGGAAAATGTTGCTTGTGCAATGATGAAGGACTTAACTCCTAGTGGGAAATCAACCACTTTAGACCACTCGGCAACTAACCGATATTGCCAAAGCAGTTATGAATTCATTCTCACCTTAGAACGTCCATAGACAAAGCGCACAGCTCGTAGGCTGATAAGAATTGCTGCACCTCTATCTTGGACCAGCCACCAGATCTGAGGGGCTCGATACACCTGTAAAATTTACATGAACATGTTATTTAACCCTTTAAATGCCAAGAATTCAGTGAAATTAAAAATCGGTGCCATCATACAATGATCGTTACTACGAGTGTACATTGGACTCTTTTTGCATGGAGGATATGTTCCACGCAATACCCTGTAAAAAAGGACACTAAAATGAAAAATGATGGTAGAAAGGTTTCCTTTTATATCAATTCAGGATATTAAAAACAAAAACAAAAATCATTATTTACTTTATCTTAATTTTATTAAAAAAAAATTATGTAGTTTAATAAATCGTAACAAAGATTATTCACTATCGTCATCAGACAATAGACGAACCTGTTTGCGCAAATTTGGTACGACATCTCTTTCATCACTTGAGATATCCAGAGTCCGTGTAATAATTCTTTCCAAATTTTCGGGTTTATTGAGTTTAAACAAAAATTTTGTTATTAATCGCAATTTTTTTATTTTTTTTTATATGAATACCTCACAAGAGTCCCAAACTGCTCCCAACCGTCTGGAGCCAGTGAGACTATGGCATTCCCAATTGGGGAATGTTGTGAGGCTGAAGGTATTGGGGAGGGTGAGAGGAAGGTGGGGAAAATGGGAAATACCTGGCTATTCAGATCTGGTCACCAAACACGGCTAAAAGCCATTTCAAGCACAAGTAGTGTTGTTTCACAATTAATTAATTAAAAATAATATATGGTATATTTGAGCGCGTTCCAGAGTGGAAGATACTCTCAGTATCGCCCTGGTGAAAGACCACCATTCAGAATTGAAACGTTGCTCGAAAAGTCGTGTTTGGTGACCAGATCTGAATAGCCAGGTATTTCCCCATCTTCCTCTTCCCCTTCTCCTTCCCCTCCCCACTACCATCAGCCTCACAACATTCCCCAATTGAGGATGCCATAGTCTCACTGGCTCCAGACGGTTGGGAGCAGTTAAGACTCTTGTGAGGATTATTCACTTAAAAAAAAAATATATATATATATATACGAGCGGTCAAATCACGCTGAAATTGGGGAGCTCAGTCTACGTTGTGATCATTTGTTATAAAATGATTTCCAAGTTTATTAGCCAGTTGAAGGCTTTCAAGGATTGAACACGCTGTTATTGGACCTCCTTCGTCATCGTCACACATTCCTTAGGGCTGGTTCGCTCCTCTGTCTCGTTGAGAGCTTCATCAGCAGTCAATTCAGCGACATGTTCAATCATAAGATCTTTAAACCCTTCTCGACCAATTGCATATGCCACATTCTTTTATGATTAGTAATTTTTGAGTTACCCGACATTTTAGAGTTGATTTATACGGTGGAATATCAATAGAATACGCCATCACACACACATCACGCTAAGCGGCGTCCGCAATGTCCAACGGAATCCACACAACTAATTGCACTGCAATCTAGTCTCGCGACTCCCGCCCCATTTTATCCTAGCTCCCTTCCGCATACCTCTCTGCACATAGTTCTGAGTAGTAAGTACATCCAAGGGATGTAGCACTGTGTTATTTCGAAACCCGGCAAATGGAGAGTCCAGTGTACTCGTATCCGTGCTAAAAACCTATTCTGGATACCGTACTACGTACTTAATCGTATACGACTACATATATTATCGCATAGTTTATAAGATTTTTTAATTGAAATGAATAAGATATTTGTATAGGTTATAATAGTTTTGTATTGAAAATTATAAGAAAACATTTCTTATTTTTCTCGAGTATTTAAAAAAAAAATTTCTTCCTATTTTTTACAAGTTACCAACCTTTAACTCTAATCCTTATTCATTGTGCCAGATTATTTAGTTTTAATGATAATAACAATACAAATACTACGACCACACTAGTAGTTGACACCCTACTTAACATACCAAGTACGAATATACTCGTACTTGGCACGAGGGTTAAAAACCCTTCTACGGAAAAAATAAAACCAAAAGGAGAAAAATAGGTTAGAACGGAGAAGTCTTACTTCTCTAGGATATCCAAAAAGTAGGAACGAAGCTCGCGAGCCCTGTGGAGATTACACGCCAGGCCTATCAATCCACGAGTGTAGGTCCTGAAAAGAAAGCAAGTTCATTTTGTTAGACCGGTTATTAGCCGAATGGACAGATGCGTCGGGTTCCCGCCCAGGTGTACGCAAACGCAATTCATCGAACTCGTTCAATTGCAGAAGCAACTTTTTCCACTTATGATGATGGAAGTAGGAGGAATTCAAACAAATTCCCAGGTTATTCATAACCTGGGAATATTCGTCTCTCTTTTATATTACAGTCCTTACAAAATTTATTCTATTTTTATAAAATATTAAAATACTAATTTAATTTTCCACTGAAAATGAACTGATGCTTGCAAGAGAGAAATAAGAGAAAAAAAAAAAAACTAACTGGCTTCTGACAATATTTTAATTGTCCCTACTTTTTTTTATTTAATTTTACAAGAGAAAAAATACAATTCAAAAAGTCCCGATAAACTACTTTTTTGTAATTTGTCTAACGGGAGCTTGTTATTTAAAACATAAAATTTACAGACATGGTTACAAAATATGTAAAATAAAAACATTAAAAAAAAAACAATATATAAAATAAAAACATAAAAAACACATGTAACAAGCTTAAAACATAAATATTCATCAAGAATATTACTCTAAAATATTTCTGCAAAAATATATTAAAAAAATTAATAAAATAAAAACATAAACAAAAGCAATAAATCATAAATAAAATAATATTTCCTTATTTCTAATACAAATAGCTTCTTTCAGCTAGCCAAGTTTTCAATATGTTTATTAATGGTATAGTAATAAGCTGAAATTGTTGCTTGTGCAGTGTTGGAGGACTTAGCATAACAGAGGATTGAACCCACAACTACAAGCCCGCCAAAGATTCAGGTGAACCCGGCTTCACCCAGGAGTGAAAACAGTTGTAGATAGAAAAAATTAAATCATAACGCATACATATAAGGCCTTCCACACGACCGGTTTGCCTAATATTAACTGAAGCCACCGCGTCAAAAGGTTCGACCGTCCGGTTGTCCTATCCTAAAGTTGGCACACCGGACGGTCGAACCTTTCAACGTGGTGGATTCAGTTAATATCGGGCAAACCAGTCATGTGGAAGGCCATTATATATTATAATACGATTTGGGAAATAAGTTACCTGAAGTTGAGCTCCAGCTCTTGATATGTCTTTTCCAACAGTTTAGGTTTCAACTTCATGCAGACCAGGCTGAAATAAAGAAAAACACGTCAACATCAATAATTACATGGGTATAGCAAAATATTGGTGTCTGTTTGCATCAATTGATTGAAAAATATGGATTGATTTGTTACAACCGGTTGAGGGTACTGACTGTTTGTGTTCCTTTTCTTTCTCCTGGAGGACCCTGAGGTCTCGCAGGTCCAGCAGGAACTCCCGGTCCATCTCCGTATCGTAGAACTCGGGCCCCGTGTAGCAATACGTCCAATTGGCCTTGATCACCTGAACAGGAATATATTATATTAAACTTATTCGTCCGTATTGACAAAGTTATTTAATATATAGTGAAACTCTCTTAAGAAATTTTCCAAGGGACTGGAAAAAAAACTTCGTAAGTGGGAACAAAATTTGGCAATTTAAAAAAAAAATATGTCTATTTTAGGCATAGTAATTAACTAACTAACTAACCATCACGCCGTTTCCCCGCAGGGGTAGGCAGAGAGGACGGACCGCCAAACAACTCGATCTTGGCATACACTTCTTGCTTCATTCACATTCATACAACGCCTCATACATTCTCTTCTGTTATTCCGACTTCTTTCTTTCCATTCCTCCTCTGATATTCCACGTGCCAATTCGACATTGTTCACGTTCCTTCCTCCTCTTCGCGCTAATGAAGGGTTGGCGGTGTGATGGATAGCGAGCCTCAGTATAGTAATTAGCATTGCGTATTTTAAATTTTCAGTAAAGATAAAGCAGAAATCGAAATAATATCGGAAGCGAATTAAATAATATTCGGTATCATAAAACTGTGGAAAATTATTACTCAAATGCCGGCAACTGGGAGTTAGGCCACAGAAAATAAAGTCTGTATAAGTCAATAATAATAACCACAGAATAAAAAAAAACACTAGATATGCGATGTGAGCGTATTTCATGATCCAAAAGTATGTCCATTCGGGTCTTAAATTTCTAAGACAGTAAATTATTTCATCATCATTTCATTTCGATCAAATGGAATGGATATATACAACGCGGGTAGTGTAAGAGAGGCAGAGCGCTGTATTTTCATTGACTGTTTCGGGGCTAAAACCAAAAGGTACTAAATCAAAGGCACACCATTCCATTTAAATCTACATGGAAAGCACTTCTAGTGTGTATTCTTTATTCTATGATAATAACATTTCGACTACCATCTACGTGGAAAGCACTTCTAGTGTGTATTCTTTATTCTATGATAATAACATTTCGACTACCATCTACGTGGAAAGCACTTCTTGTGTGTATTCTTTATTCTATGATAATAGCATTTCGACTACCATAATACGGGCATGTGCCTAGTTTGGTAGTCGAAAATCATGTAAATTTTGTATCAAACTTCACATGATAAATAAAAAAACTTTAAAAATAAAAATGTCAAAAAAAAAAGTTTATGACTTTCGACAATAAGGAACATTTTCAGTTATATTTCGCCACTAGTTTTCGTTTGTGATGTATTCACCCCTGAGCTTTTAAATCTTCTAAGACGGGAAGCAGTTTTAGCTATAGAACTTCTAATTTGGGAAAAAAATGTGTGTTTTTTTCAGTTTTTTGTATGGAATTTCAAGGGACCGCAAAACAAAACTCCTTAAACGTGAAAACTTCTTAAGTGGGTATTCCTTAAGCGAGTTTCACTGTACATATTCTTATTAGGTCCCTTGGAGACCTAATGTTAATTCAAATGAACATTGAGCTACATGCTAAAAAAAAAATATTATTCTCTGTGTGTAAAGTAGTGGTGGGCTAAGCGGCTCGGTTTAGTGAGCCGGATCACTAAATCAGCTCTTTGTAGTGTACCGGTTCGGTGATCCGGCTCGATTGAACGACGGTTTGCATCCCTCCGCCATGCCCTCTCCCTCGCTCCCTTGGCCCTCCTAAAGACGCCCTTAAGACGCTCTTACACGATACTTTTATCGTCCAGTTTTCATGTGGATTGTCTTTACAGAGAGCTGATTTAGTGATCCGGCTCACTAAACCGAGCCGCTTCGCCCACCACTAGTGTAAAGCATTGAACATATTTTAACTCTGCCATAATTAATTCGGGTTAAAACAATTCAGGGTTTTTTAATAGAAGCAATAAGTTAGGAAGGTTCATAATAGTATATTACCAAAGCGCAGTGGAAGAAGTCTCCAAAAGTGAGATATTGCAACTTCTTTTTGGATGTCTCGAATCGCATGCAGCCTATAAAAACCACGGCTGCATATTTTCTAGAAAAGATATAATATGTTGTAATACATAACACAGTAATTTCTTTCAAACCATTTTATTTTAATACAATTATCGAACGGTTTCGGAAGTACCCTTCCATCTTAAGAACAACATTAAAACTGTAATGGTCACGACTGACTCGAGCATTTGCTCATTGTGAACATGTTTCAACAAGAATATTCGCCATGTCAATACAGCGAGCCGAGCACCTCGTGGCCGAGCGTGCTCCGACCGGATGTCGGTTTTTAGCAAATCGTTTGTAATATTTGACAGTCAGCACAACATGTCATTCACTGCTGGGCGAACATCGTCACGAACACACCCCGCGTGAAAGTGTTTGTTGGTGCAAGTAAATATTTTTTTTTACATTTTTTCATTTCTCATCCAGACACGTTTTCTTATCTTCTTTAAATAGCAGTACCGGATTAGAAGGAACGCAGAACACGCAACCTCTATACGTCTGCCATTTTGACTCGGAGTATGGAGCACGGCCGAGTGAACGCTCAAATCTGTCACAACCTTAATAATATTATATTGATTTAAATATATATGTACGTAAAAGTTCTGAAAAGTACCGCAACCTCTACAAAAGTTAGTTGGTAAAGGCGAGTAGCATTGCTTATTACAGGGAGTTTGATAATCCAGAAAAATACAAAAGTCTTTCAATGACTGGGAGAAAACAACATTAACACTGACATAAAATATATAGATTAAAAAACCGTACAGAAAAGAAAAGGTTACAGGTGTGACCAAGACTCGAACTTGGAATCTTAGAGGCGTTTCCATTGCATCACCAAACAGTTTTCATACTGTCAGTTTTATCGAAGAATCAATCCAAACTAAATTGCAAACTTAAATATTTTCTTGAGTAAACTACCCATTTTTATTTTACAGAAGACGGCTTAAGGGAACAGACTTTAAAAGAGTGTGAACAGTTGTCGAATGTCTCTTCTTCATTACCTGTTACTGGAGATAATACTACATTGTGTTAATTACAGCCTATTGACTATTGCTCCTCGATCACAAATCATAAAGTATTAAGACATTAAACAGATATTACTATAATTTATAAGATCTTTATAAATTATTTAGTATTACAACAGTACAGAGTGGGGTTTGGCGTGACAGTAAAACCATACTGAACATACCTCAGCCATAATAAAACATTGCGCTACTCACTTGGCTAGCTGGTTGGACAGCAAGAAGTGCTGGCGTATGTTGTTCTCCAGGGTGCCGGGCAGGTCCTCGACGGCCTTGTAGACGCGCTTGAGATTGTGTGTCTGCCTGCGGGCGGCGCGAGCCGGCACTCCCGAACGCTCAGCCGTCTCCTCCACCTCTCGGCGCTGGCGCCACGACAGCTTCTTGCCGAGGATATCTCGGGCGACGCCATCTTCCAATGAGTAGTACCTGGACACAAACATCCGACACAATTAAAAACTACTAATCATCCGTTACACAGTTATTCACCATTATCATGATTGATTTAAGGGGATTATGCCATATTGCACTTCCTTCTCCAACATTTCAGACAGTCTTGCAATTTCCATTATCAGGGCAGATAGATTATGGACACTGCAAAGCTGTCTGAAGGTTGGCTAAAGGAGAAGGAAGTGCAACACAGCATTAAAACCCCAAAAATCAATCAATTGTTTTTGTGTTTAATTCGTAGAACTCCATTTCATTATTTTTTTTAATTTAATGTAAATCAAATTTAATAATGTTATTATTAAGTTCTGCAAGTATTTTTAGTTTTTTATTATTGTGACATTGTATCAAAACAATATAACAAATTTAAATAAATCAATTTAAGAAAACATTATCAGTTAAATACGAGGAAACACATTATAAATGTGAAAACCTCACAGAATTCAGAAGTTTAATTGTTTTAACTAAATCAGGTTCACCGATAATAAATCATTATTATTTTTAAAAACCTGTCAAAATTAGAATGGGGTGGGAGTAAATAAAATCATATAAATAAGTCGTCACAATGTCGATTAACCGCAGTTCGAAAATGGCCTTAAACACCGAAACAGCTGTCACAATAATAAAAACTTTAAAATACTTCCAGAACTTAAAAATAACATTATTAAATTTGAGTTAGATTAAATTTTTTTAAAATACTTTTGGCCATGAAAATATGAAATCCAAAATGGAAAAGGGAAAATTAAAACAAAAAATCAAAGTAGATACTATATATAAATTAAAGTAAAAATAGAGCAGTATATAACAAGTAAGAAAAATAGAGCAGGTAAAAAATGTTACACTGTAAGTGTAGAAATGTGTGTATAAAAAAAGGATGTGGCTGGTTATGTAAACACAACATTTGGACAAAAAAACTTCTTATACTATGGTAATAAACTTTACAACAATATCCCACTATTCTTCAAAAATCACAACAACCATAATAAATTCAAAAATCAAATAAAACACTGGATACGTTACATAGGTAGATCTGAAATAGAGAATATATTAACACTAAATACAGACTAATACCGAAACCACTCGACTGCACTTAAAACACCCCATCTTAAAATTTTTTTTTTTTATTCATCAAGCACACCAATTTAATATAATGTAATTTAATATTTTGTAAATGAAATCCCCAGCACGGGAAATCCAAGTGAGGATATCATTATTTGTTATATTGTTATAAAAAATAATAAAGATAATAAAACATTATTATTATTATATTATGTTCCAAACGCCCACTCTCTTATGTGCACCAATAGATAATGGCAAAACTTTTTATACGTATGTGCACCTAAATACATCTAGGTTAGATGCAGATTCATTAACTCATTAAATGCGTGACCTTTCAATGTCAGATGCTCCCATATGCGGCACTTTTTAATTAATATCTCTCCACGGTATACCGGCCATATAAAAATATGAGTGTAAAAATAATCTGTTTATTTGGATCTGACGATTTACGGACAAAGATTATTATTTCTTACCAAAAGTGTTCCAAACATGCGTATTTATGACAATAAAAGAAACAAAAATCTCAGTATAAACAAACTTTCCAAGCCGCCATCTTCTCATTACGCTTTGAGGGAGCTTGGACACTGCTCTGATTAACTGTTTCATCAACACTTGATGAAGAGTTTTAAATAAAATAAACAACTCCTTAACCTTTCCCTTACGGTGCTAAAATAAAAACGCACATTCTGGTGTTGGGTAGTCAGTACACGATCAAAAATTAGCGATTTTAAATCGGAAAAATAAGAACATTCACAGCTAATCCCCTTAATTAATTATAATTGAAGTAAATTATAATAATAATTGAGATTTATGCCGACTGAGAACATTGAGCTCCTCGAGCTTCTATAGCGAAGTATGCGAGAGTGAGATGCGAATATAGTGTTGCGCTTCCTGCACACTCTTCACGTATCGTAGAGATCCAAGGTCGAGGCACTCACAGTGCTATTTATACGCGAATTTATTTCCGATGTTCACAAAATACCTCCGATGTACCCGATAAATTCTGATTATTATTAATATTATTTTTTAAAGCAATGCGTAAATATAATAATAATAATAATAATCGGACCATTTCTATAGCGCCGCTTTTGTGAGAAATCACCTCATGTTACTCACACTGTTAATCACAAATGTTACTTCCTATTCTTATATTATTCTTATATTACGTCTATTATGTATTAAATATATTATGGAGGAATACCTAAAATCTTAACCTTGTATTTATTATATTTATAGAGATATTGATGGTTATTAGAAGCAACGTGTAGAAGATACCCATCATAGGGAAGGGAGGGTTAATAGAAATAAACAAAAGTTTTGGGCATTCACGTAATCAACACAAAGACTGTTCGATAAAAAGTCTGTGGATCAACTGCACAGGCGCTCGAGCTGGCAGGGAGATTGGTGGGAAGTTCTAAGTGTTTATACAAAAGGGGAACCATATCACGGGCCACAGATAATTACGATTTCATAACATAAACAGAACGTGATTTCAAAAATCTTATAAATGTCGCTAGTATAATGAAATTATGAAGATTTGAGTGAAGATTTTATAAATATAGACCGCAGGATTCCGACTTTATCGACGCCAAAACTGTTGTCGCGTTCAACAGGTTAAATAGTTCCATCATGTAATATTATATTGGTGTGTTCTGGT
This sequence comes from Halesus radiatus, assembly GCA_022606495.2. Lineage (NCBI taxonomy): Eukaryota > Metazoa > Arthropoda > Insecta > Trichoptera > Limnephilidae > Halesus > Halesus radiatus. The sequence continues at coordinate 87,005 of JAHDVE020009751.1, read as the reverse complement.
ATGAGGAAGTTCTGGTTTTCGGTGAGTAAAATGACACATGATGCTTAGCACAAATGTACTTATTTGGGGCAAACAAGTAGAAATAAGTTATATATACAACCTCCAGAAATCAACTTTTTTAAATAATTGGAGGGAATATGATTACGTGGATGCCCCAGTGGAAGCGGCCCGAGGCAAACCGAGGAAGAGGTGGATAGACTGAGTAAAAAAGTAAAGTAAAATAGAAAATAATATAATAACAGTTATAGTAGAAGTTTCACATAACCCACCTCACTAGGCTAGCCTGTGTTGGCAGTAATTTTGCAAATTATTTTATAATTTTAAAATACTTATGAATATACACATATATTAAGATATGATTCGTAAATCGTTGAATCAATAATTTCTAATTTGTGTGAGTCCACCGGTAAATTCCCTAGCATTACTTTTAATCCAATTTTTTACATGGTGTTTGAATATTTGTGAATCAGATTTTTTTACGCTAACCGGAAGAACGTTGTAAATTCTTATCGCAAAGTATCTAAAAAAGAAAAATTCGAGTGAAAGAGGAATGGAGGGGGACGGGAAGGAGTAAGGACTGGAGGCGAATGGACTGAGGGGAGGGACCGCAATCAGTGGAGGGCATTTGTGGAGGAGGCCAAATCCCACCCTAATCAGAGTTAAAAATCGGGTATGGAACAGCTTACTGAGCATGACACTGGAGATTACTTACTTTTCAATAAGCAGCTGCTTAGTCTGTGGGTCCAATTGGAAAGAAAATTGCTCCGACAACTTTGTCGGCACCATCAACAGGCGTTCCAGTAGAGAAAATGTCCTGTAATTAATCAAAAAAATAATAAAAAATATTCAATTTATGGGAATAACTTATTGAAGCGTACAAACCTCATTGTAATATTTAATCATTGAAGAAGATAATATTAACAGAACTCAATGAAAATATGAAATAGAAAAGGACACAGAAAACAAAAAGGTTACGGGAGCAACTGGGACTTGAACTCAGATCCTCTGTTTTACTGGGACAACACTCTCCAATTGAGCTATTGATACCTAATTATTTTCTGCCATTTTTATCGAGTTCATATTTCAATTTAAGAATTATTAATATTATCCTCAATTAATTCCCATATTTTTAGCTGCCATCTTTTTGTACGATTATTATCTAGATTGAAAATATGTATATTCAGGTAGAACTTAGCAATCATACAAAAAGATAGGAGCCAAAAATAAGGGAAGTAATTGAGGTTAATATGTAGTTCTTAAATAGAAATATGAGATCAATATAAAAGACGGAAAATAATTAAGTCTCAATAGCTCCATTGGAGGGTGTTGTCCCGGTAAAACAGAGGATCCGGATTCGAGTCCAATTGCAAACCGTGACCTTTTTATTTTCTGTATCTTTCTCTATTTCATGTTTTCATTGGGATTTGGTAATATTGACATTTTCAATGATTCATGTAAAATAGTTAGGTACTTTTTTGATGATTAAAATTAATATGTCTTGTAAATAGGATCGTAATACACGGAGCTTAATATTGTGTACACGGGCTACCCAATACATTAATTTAATCCTCTTAGTCTAAGAGCGACGATCTATGTGCGCACATAGACTTTGCTAAAAGGTTCACAGCGCCAATCTGACGGCTAACTTTGATGTAACACGTGAAGGCAATGACATAGGTGACATTTTTAAAAGAATAAAAAATTATGAAATTAACTGTTGTCATTAAAACAAACACATTTTTGAAACATTATTCTCAAAACAAAAGTTTTTATTGAAAAATTGCTGAGGATAAAATAGTTAAGTACACTGGACTCTCTTTTTGCATGTTTTTTTTTATGCGGTATCGAAATAACACGGTGCTACATTCCTTGCATGTACTTACTACTCAGTACTATGCGCAGAGAGGTACGATAAAGCGGGGTGGGAATCACGAAACTATTTCAGAGGACTCTCTTGACTCTGTGCAGAAACGGGCGGTCCGTTTGATAGATTCGCCTATCTTAACAAACGGACTGCAATCTTCAGGTGGGAATGCTGTCCTTGTTTTACCGGTATTTTAATGGAAGATGCTCTGAGGAACTAGCGTCATTAATCCCTTCGGCACCGGTGCATAGTCGGGAAACACGCCAAACGCGTGCCCAACATTTGCACACGGTTGACATTTGTAACATGAGAACGGGTCGCTTCTACGACTTGTTCTTGTGTTCAACAGCTCGGCTGTGGAATGATCTGCCGACCTCTGTGTTTCCTCCATCCTACAACATGGGTCTCTTCAAGACCCAAGTTCACACAGCATCCCCAAAGATGATATAGGCCTCGAGGGAAATTATTTCCCTCAGGGTCTCCTGTGTGGTGTTTCCGTAAAAAAAAAAGAAGAGGAGCACAGCAGCCCCGAGGAAAGTAGTGACGATGACGAAAGAGGTCCAATATCAGCATATTCAATCTTTGAAGGCTTGCAACTGACTAATAAACTTGGAAATCATTTTATAACAAATGATCACAACATAGAATGAGCTCTACAATTTCAGCGTGATGCATGGCTCGTTACCAAGCGTCTTTCAAGGGACTAACACTAAAGCAGTCACAGCGATCGATAACAGAATTTTTGTTTAAACCCAGAAAAGCCGAAAACTTGGAAAGAAATATTACAAAGGCTCTGGATATCTCAAGTGATAAAAGCAATATCGTTCCAAATGTGCATAAACGGCTTTGTTGTTATTTTTTTTTTGAAGTACATAATTTTTTATTTGGAAATTACCCCTCTTAAAAAAACTGAATCTTCCGATGATCATCGATATATATAATGGAGTTATACCTATCAGTACGGTCATCTTCAGAGAGGTTTTCACTAAAACACTCGACACATAAACACAAAACAAGATTTACAGAAAATCTTCTATTACCGCAAGCCAATAACACAACTTTTCCTTACTACACGGCAATTAAAGTATATAACAACCTTCCACGTAACATCAAACAAACACACGATCTACTTCTATTTAAATCATCACTAAAAAAAATCCTTCTGAACAAATGTTACTACACCTAAAATGAATAAATTGAAGGCACTTAGAATAAACTTCTCTATATTTAATATAATACTAGCTGAAGTACCCGGCGTTGCCTGGGATTATCATTGGTGTGGAATAAAGTTTTGTAATCCCTAACCCTAACCCTAACCCTAACCCTAACCCTAACCCTAGCCCTAACCCTAACCCTAACCCTAACCCTAACCCTACTCCTACCCCTACTCCCTACCCCTACTCCCTACCCCTACTGCCTACCCCTACTGCCTACCCCTACTGCCTACCCCTACTGCCTACCCCTACCTAGTAATTTTCCTCTTATTTTGAACTGCAAAATTTCATCAAGAAGTACTAAAATTTGACTTTGACGGTGGGAAAGGGGTATGGGCGTCAAGTGTGCAAAATTTCATCAAGCTAAGAATAAAACTGCAGATTTGTATACAAAACAAACACACACCGCCCACCCGGGACATTCCTCTTCATTATATAATATATATACATACGTATTTTTTACTTTATTTATATAAACATACATGTTTTTGTAGGTTAACTGTAAGAAATTGGATGTACCTATAAGCTATACCCTTTGTACTTTTATTTGTACAATAAAGATTTTATTGATTTTTTTTTTATTAAATACATCCACTACCTCTGCATATGTACTACATGCAATCTAGGTACAATTAAGTGTTTAAATGACCTGATATTATTGTTACACTTAAATTAAATAAATTAAATTGAAGTAGTTGAACTAGGAAAACTGTAGGTAGTATATAAGATTAATGAGTTATTGTATGAACCTGTAATGATCCAAGACATCACTGGCCACCAGGTCCAGGGGGGCTCCGGTTAGCTTTACAACCCCTCGTTTCTCCAACGTTCCAACGGCTTCACTCGCTGAAAATACAAAATTAAATATTATATTTGTGTAGTAGAATAATACATACGACTCTTCACATAAAAATTGACGATGAGGTGACTTGGACGTATTATCAGAAAGCTAGAAAACTCACTTCGGAAATTCGATGAAATATAACAAATTTGATCAAAACATTTTTTTTCCATGAATTTGATAAGTAACTAGGATGCTCATTTACTCAGTTGGCAGATACTCTCAGTATCGCCCCGGTGAAAGACCATAATTCAGAATAGGATCATCACTTGAGATGGCTTTAGCCGTGTTTGGTGAACAGATATGAATAACCAGGTACTTCCCCACCTTCCTCTTTTCCTCACCATATCAGTCTCACTGGCTCCGGCTAGCAGGGAGCAGTTGTTACTCTTGTGCAGTGTTCGCAATAACAAAAAACCATCACTATCAATGCACAATTCATACTCGAACTTGAAAACTACACACAGCCTACCTTTGGTCATAGGGCAATGCACGGCACTGATAACCACGATTCTGCTACTCACCAGTTCTGATAATACATGGTATATCACACAAAATGAAATCTATTGACAAAAATATGGAGTACAATCCCGAGGTGAAAGTGCAAACTATATATGTACATGTATATGCACGAAAAAAAATCTAATTGATTCAGAACTACTATCTTTTTCAGAGATGTTTATCAGCAATTCGAATAAAAAATGGAACAATCATATAAGGTAAAGAAAATAACACAAAAGTGGAAAAATATTGTGGCAGACAAAAATTTTAGATTCGTTCTAGCGATATAACACTATTATCGTTGAAGAAATGGGTCCCGCACTAGTTATATCACTATTACGACCAGAAATATTGCACTGTTTGGTTCGCGAGATAACCTCAAAACACGGGGTAAAAATCGACATCGGTGACTTACAGGAGCGTCCCTCGATCCATAGTTCATATATTTCAGGGTCCACTAGTGTGTAATTACTTATAAACACGTCCACATCGGCATACATCGTCTAAAAATATATAAAATTATGAATTTTTGTCAAAACATCGAACTGACGTTTGTCAGAAAATTAAGTGTTGCCAATAAATGAGAGAAGCAAAAAATAGAATAAAAATATTTTTATTTTTAAGTAGGTACTGTTTTTTAAAGTAAAAAAAATATATATATTTGAAATATAAATAGGTAACTTTAAAACGTGACATTATAATTACAAAATAAAAAAATAACTTTGTTTACATCACTTTTATTTGTTATATACTTTTGCCGACCAGGTTTCGCCACTACCGTAGTAGTTTTTTTCTGTAGCTTTGAGAACGAGTAAGGCCCAGACAGCCTGGAGGACAGGAAATATGGTTTAAATATAAAAAGGGGAACCAAAAGTATGCACCAACTACCGAGGAATCACATTTCTTAGCCAACCAGAATAAGTATACACTAGAATCCTAGAAATAATGTGTTGCAAAGTGTCAGAACACAGGATACAAGAAGAAATGTTAAAAATACTGCAAAACTGCTAGTTTTATCGACTTCGAGAAGGCATATGATTTAGTAACATGGCAGCTGCTGTGGAAGGTGTTCAAAGCATACGGAGTTCAAACTAGACTGCTAAAAGGTTTAGCATCCCCATACGAAAAAAATCAGGTAGTAGCGTCCGTATTAGCGATAAAGTTTCGAAATAATTCGAAGTCGAAATTCGCCTTGGAAATGGGTACCCTATTCGCCAATTCCTTTTCACTATCTGTATGGAGCGAATCAGCCGAAATAGCTAAACACCGAATGCAGCAATAGTTTGCGATGTAGAAATCAGCTTGTTATTATTTGCCGATAACATCGCGAAATTAACCGCGACCCAGGAGGGGCTACAGGAGTGAATCAACCGCTTCATTTCGGCAGAAATGAGGATAACCACCGCAAAAACAGAAGTAATGTTTATAGGAAGAGACTAAACTCACTGTAACATCTTTGCTAACGGGGCACAATTGAAACAGGTTGACCAATTTAAATACCTTGAGGTTTAATTCCCAAACGATGGCCGGCAAGACAGAGAAATTGACCGTAGGATAGGTGCGGCCAGCGGTGTGCTGCGTCCTCTTTACAGCTCGGTGATAAGGAAAGCTGAGCTAAGTATCGAGAAAAAGTTGGCAGTGAACAAATCAGTGTATCGCCTCACACTTACTTATGGTCACGAGCAAACACGTTCCAGGGTCCTTGCTGCCGAAATAAGTTTTTAGGAGAATAATTTTTGAGAGAAGTTGCAGGAATCACAAAATGGGATCGAATAAGAAGCTCAATGATCCGGGAGGAGCTAAACATCGAACCACTGCTACTCTTCATAAAAAAAAGTCGCAACTGAGATGGTTTAGGCACGTATTAAGAATGCCAGAAGAATTCCGCGGAAAATTCAGTGTGAAAATTCAGAGGAAATACGTCCAGTGGACCGCCCCCAGACACAGGTGATAGAAGCAACTCCAAAGGCTGTGCGAGTAGAGGCTGGACCTACTATAGATGGATGCCGTTGACGTTGCACAGGACAGGGACGCCAGTAGGTACCTTCTTGATGCGATGGTTCCCCCACCCGAGTAGGACAAGGGGAAGAAGATGTATATGTATGGTTTCATTAATGATATAACCTGTAAAAATTAACATTTTCAGAATGAAAAGTGGATTATTGTAATTGACTTGACAGTAAATTTAAAAAAAGGTGAATAATTTTTAGTAACCGGTTGTGATTTGATGATTTCATCAACGTTATGAAATATCGTTAATTTTTTTCATATTGAATCAACATTTTAATTGGTTCATTTGGGTCCATTTCAAATTTCTACCACTTTTGTACGTCTATAAATGTTTCAAACAATGAGAATATGACCCTCATTAGAATTATAAAAACATTTTTATTTTAACATAGTTTCAAATTACAAATTCTATACAAGAGAACCTGAGAAAAATAATTTCCCTCAGTCCAATGTCATCTTTGGGAATGTTGTGTGGAGGGTCAAAGGAAGTTCTGGGAAGAAAAAAGGTATGATGGGTAGATAGAAATCTGGGGGTCAGTGTGTCCAGGACTGACGGGCCCATCCATCCCTCTAACCATAATTCCAAGGAGGTACAAAATATACATTTTAAAATCACTACCGTTTAAATAATTCCAATGCTTACTTAAATAAATGGAGAACGTCTAAAATAATGTTTCAATTTATTTTAATAAATCCTAATGGGAAACCAGTGGCGTTCTTGTAAGAATCGTTTTCATTATAAATTGCTCCTCGCTATGGATTTATTTTGTCTCAATATCACTATCATCCAATGATATTTTAAGCTGTATTATTATATTTATCCTAGGTACCTTTTGTCTTATGTGAGTGCCGCACAAGAGGCCTAACTGCTCCCAACCGTCTAGAGCCAGTCGGACTATGGCATGTTATGAGATTGAGGGTAGTGAAGAGGGGAAGGAGATGGGGAAGAGGAAGGCGGGGAAGTACCTCGCTATTCAGATCTGGCCACCAAACATGGCTAAACCCATTTCAAGCAAAGGGTCGATTCTGAATGGTGGCCTTTCACCAGGGCGATACTAATGGAAAAAAATACATCAATGATATGCTACTAACGAAAGTAATACAGAAACCTAAAATGAGAAGATTATTTATTCTGAGTACAAAAATGAGAATCATACACTATAACAACTGGAACTGTTTATTATTTCGTTCGCTTGAGCAAACGATTAAAAAATATATAGGTAGGTACGTTGAATCGCTGTCCCTGATACAGTGATTACACTTGTATGTAAATCGGATATCCGTGTATAAACACGTAAATCAGTGTTTCCTCTAATAAATAATATTAGGATAGTGTGGTAGATAGAAATGTAGTATATGCCTACAATTTCATTTCAAAATTGCCGGCGTCAGCTGTATTCCAGCCACCCCCCTTTCATATAATATTATGCAGGTACGTATATACAGTGACCAAACAACACAAGCTCGTCGAACGAATTTTAAAGAGACACATTTTATATTGCCATCTAGTGAATAAAACTATAATGAACAATATGTGTAATATTACTTTCAAGTTGTGAGTTATTGTCGTGTTTTTTATGTAAATTACGTAGTAGCGATCATTCTTGCCGCTAGAGCCGCAATATGTTATCACTAGAATTTTACCAAGGAGCTTCCGCGCTCTTGATTTTGTAGGATCTGTTTACAAGGTGACCTTCACGGATCTTGAATGGATCGTTTGACATTTTTGTAACCTCACATTTCGTTGTTTATCACTGTCGTCTCGTTCTCATGTCGGCGTAGAGCCTATTTGTGTCCCGTTCGTCGCAGAGGGATAGACGTGGCGGACGCCAAAGCGTTATTGTACCTTCAGATTTAAAAAAAAATTATATCAGGTCTGCCTTTAATTCATAAATTTCAGAGCGCCGGTTCGCCGTGAACTTCAACAATCCATTTCAAATATATACAGCGGCGTGTGTTGAAGCAATTGTCGTAGTGTGTTTATTTATAACTTCGATACGCCAAGGTTAACGTCAAAATTTGTTTTTCACGGTCTCTTATTGAAATTATAATTTCGAATCTTATCATTCCCGTTTTGATCCCTAATAATCAACCAAAAATAGGCCTTCCTTTCGACGCAATCGGTATTTTCATATTAATTTAAACGTTAACGCGACTATTTTTTCATTAATAGTAATAATAATTTTATTCAATAGTGTCTTAGTGAATTTACAGATTATTATTTTAAAAATAATTTAATCGCCTATCTAAAAAAAGCAGTGATCCAAATCAAAAAAGATTTCAACAAGTTTTTAGTTAGGTAAGTCTTTTTTAGTATGTTTTAAAAGTAGATAGCACAACATTCTAGAGTGGTAGATACTCTCAGTATCGCCCTGTTGAAAGACCACCATTCAGAATTGAAGCGTTGCTTGAAATGGCTTTAGCCATGCTTGGTGACCAGATCTCAATAGCCAGATACTTCCCCATTTTCCTCTTTCCCGTCTCCCCCTCTCCACTACGTTCAGCCTTATAACATACCCCAATTGGGGATGCCATACTTACTTTGGCTCCAGACAGTCGGGAGCAGTTGGGACTAGTGTGCGGTATCCACATAAAAAAAATAGTGCTATTTTTTTTCTTATATTTTTAAACTCTTTGAAATCGACTGCGCGCGCGCATTGGTTCATTGCCTGGACATGTTTTTTTATCTCATTTTGTTATCACAAAAAAGTTAACATTGTTCAGAATTTTCGCAATTTTTTTTTAGAATTTATTAAAAATGTTTCTAATCTATGAACTTGGCCTCCTAGCCAATTAATTATATAAGTAAAATATTCAAACTTGCGGTTCACGCTTTATCTATTTATATATTATAACTAGTTTTTGCCCGTGAAAAATCACGAGGTATCACATTGCTAGTCAATCCAAGGGAGCCTAATATGCCTTAATTCCAAGGGCTATCCCATCAAAACAGTGGTTTCAACAATTCCCCATTTTTCCAAAAAATAAATTTTATCTCTTATTCGAATGCGAATTGGACATTGCTCTGTTCCCTCTCACCTTTTTAAAATTCACGTGCTCGTTTCCCCAAATTGTACTTTCTGTGGTCTAGAAGTGGGGGAACAGATCACATATTTTTCGGTTATCTCTCTCCAAACAAATATCTTCTCTTCTATAGCCCCCTGTTCAACATCTCATCTCTTCTAAATTTGAACTCGACTCCAATCTTCCATATAATTTTGAAATTTTTCCATTTAAACAACATTAATATATAAATTATCCTTCCCTCTTTCCGCAATTTGAAATGATAGCCAAGAACACCCTAGAAAAAAAAAAAAAAAAACTGCACTTGCCAAGGTGAAAACTGAGAAATTTTGTTTTTATGGAATAAAACAATATTGCACTATGAATTAAAAATAATCACCTGGTAAAGTATGTATATTATAGTTAGCAGAGACATGCAGTCCATAAAGACTGAAAAGCTGTGCCTGCACTGAGAAAAATGAACCAAATAAAGAAATTAAACAATAATAGGAAAGTACGACTAATATCTGATCAAAATCAATTTTTCCCTAATTTTGGTAGTAAGGATGCCCATTTATTCAATTGGCTATAGCAATCAGCGGAAGATGAAAATAAATTAGTCGTTTTCAAATATTTTATGAAAAGCTATATACAGCCTACCTCTGGTCATAGAGCAATGCACGCCACCAATAGTTTGGTACTTATTCACACATTTGAATTTGAAAAGATTCTTTAATAATTTGATATTTTTCTTAACACATACATCAGTTCCAATTTTTAAAAGGTCACTCATCCGTACTCGCAAGGAATTATATAATTTAAATATTGTTATCGTAGAATGTTAAGAAAATACTCTTACAATAAATGTTTTGCAACCAAAAGATATTAGCTGATACAAAATTCATACAAAAAAAAAACGCTTTTATGAAAAGTTTGTTTTATGAAAACTTTTTGTGTGCCGAAATTACCCATCGGATACCCAAAATTTGTATACGTTGAACGTCAGCGTGTACAATCAGGAATGTCAAAAAGTTATTTCTCTAATATAAGTAACTATACTTAAGGAAACTGCTTATGATAGATTTATAGAATTTTAATAAGTATATACACACATTATCTGGTAAGACAAATACACATTATCTGGTAATTTACAAAACATCGTTTTGCAAAAACAAGTAAGTTAGCACGAAAATAGATACACGCAGGCCTCGTGCAAATTTACCCTCAGCACACTACCAAGGATTAAATTGTGGGAGCTCAGCATTCTAAAGGTTAAGGGCATTCGAAACATGATTATAGGGCTACTCGCTCACAGACGGCCTTTATTTAAATATCTAAAAAAAACACACACTTTTAGCATGTAATGCTTTTAAATATTGAGATGAATTGTTGGCGGGTTGTACGTACGGAATTTGAAATGGAATAAATTGTTATTGTAGATTTAAAGCTGAATTCCTTCAAGGAATTTATAAAAAAATACAATATTTATTTGTAACACTAACAATTAATTGGTATTCTGGGGTGCTGATACCAACCCTGAGGCATGGAACTGAAAGAGGGAGGATGAAAGTAGACTGAATGCTATTGAAATGAGATCTCTGAAGTGTATGCATGGTAAAACCATGTATGACCATATTTCAAATGTGGAGATCTGAGAAGAATGCAAGGCTGATAGAAGCTAAATAAATACGGTTAAGAAAGGGGTGCTCAGATGGTTTGGACATGTTGAGCACATGAATGAAGAAAGAAATGTAAGGAGAATACATGACGCGACAGCGAATGGTAGAAAAAGTCGGGGACTCTCGAGGATGTGGCACGACCAAGCGAATCAAATACTTCAGTCAAAAGTCAGAATAACGGAAGAGTATGTATGAGGAATGTTATGAGGCTGAATGTCTTGGGGAGGGGAGGGAGAAGTGGGAGAGGAAGGTGGGGAAAAGGGGAAATACCTGGCTATTCAGATCTGGTCACCAAACACGGCTAAAAGCCATTTCAAGCAACGTTTCAATTCTGAATGGTGGTCTTTCGCCAGGGCGATACTGAGAGTATCTTCCACTCTGGAACGTATGCATATACTATATATTATTAATAAATGTTAAATATTTTCCACTTATAATGATGGCAGTAGGAAGAATTCAAATATTTGCAATTCAACAGGTTTTAAATCGGTAATTTCAATAAATTTCTTTTCTGCTATTCAATTTACAGTTAAGTTTGTTATTTTAATTCTGTTTACATACGTATAACTCATTAATAATGTTACATTCTTGGTAGCAAAAGAAATATTCACATCACGCTATTGATTTGTTATGATTACTAGTAGATTTAACTCCTTTAGAATGGAAAACCTGTTTAGAACCATATTGAGTATGTTAATTTTTTGATGTAATTAATACTAAAGGCCTAAGAAATGAACTCTTAACTCGTTAGAACCTTTACTTTATTTTCATCAGAAGCAATTACTTTGTGGTTTGACATTATCTATCTTCTTCTTCTATCTATTATATTAAGAAGAATGTCCCGGGCGAGCGGTGTGTGTTTGTTTCGTATGAAAATCTACAGTTTTATTCCGAGTTTGATGAAATTTTGCACACTTGACTTTCGAAACAAGATGAAGGTCACTGTCTATCTGAGTTTTCTAAAAACCACCCCATTTCTCACCCCTTAAAGCAGAATTTTCGTACTTAAAGCCATTTTGCACACTTGACTTTCAAGATAAGAGGGAAATGACTGGGTAGGGGTAGGGGTAGGGGCAGGGGCAGGGGCAGGGGCAGGGGCAGGGGCAGGGGCAGGGGCAGGGGCAGGGGCAGGGGCAGGGGCAGCGGCAGCGGTAGGGGCAGGGGTAGGGGCAGGGGTAGGGGTAACACATCACAACTCCAAAACTTTCCTCCAAACCATTCATAACCCCGGGCAACGCCGGGTACTTCAGCTATATTAAATAAAACAAACACTTTGTTATAAACCACAAATTTATTTATTTTTACGCCAACCAGTTTCGCTTAGGTAAAGCTTCGTCAGGGCAAATATAATAACTATTTTATATTTAAATAAGTTCTAACTTCTGACCCGTAGATGGTTCATTCCGAGCATACCTAAGAGAAACTTGGTAGGATAGAGCCGTGGGTAGTAGCCATACTCCTTCAGGTAGAGAAATCTCGGAAATTTCTTCTGACCTCTTTCCAACACGATGCAATCCTGGTGTGGCTCCAAACCTACTGCTTATATAGTCCTTACAAGTTCAAATAATATAATTTATTTCCACTTGTTTCTGTCTTGAAATGGTGTTTCGATACCCGATATCAAATACTTTTAAATAATAATACCTCCAGCTCCCGATATTTGTTGGCTGCATGCTATACTAGCGCCCTCTAGCGGCCCGAGTTGTACGAATTGGGTTTTTCCATACATTTTAATAGACTTTCTGTGAAACGTATTCTTGATATATTATAGAAATTAAATATTCAAATATTGGGTGACCCATTTTTTTTTTGCTAATGTATTTTTTTTTTAAAAAGAGGCTTAAAAGATGGTTAATGGATCGTATTAACATTTAACTGGTGCACTGTTTAAATTGTTTACAAAAATAATAAAATATTTATTACAATAGCAATACAGTCTGGAAGCCTATAACCCCGGCCGCTAGAGGCGGTAATGTAGCATGTTGCTAGTATTTTGACAATGCTATGAGTGTATTAAAATATCGTAGACGTATTAAGAATATATTTCATGCAAAATCTGTTAAAATATATTGAAAAACACAATTTCGCCAATTGGCGCCACTAGGGGTGCTGGTGTAGCATGTTGCCATCTCAATGTATAGTAAATGTCATTTATAGCTGAGCTTATTATTATATTTCTGGGGTATTTGATTAATTATTATTTTAGATGGTTCATCTCATGTAGAACACAATCAACAATTATTATGATGTTGTTTATGCTTCCATTTATAATTTGCCCAGTCATTACTTGGCAGTGAAAAATCAAATGTACCTACCTACCTGATAACAGAATAATAAATTCCTTTGGCTTGCTAATCTTAGATTAATTGTGAATGAATGTATACCTAATGCCTGACATAGGTTAACTTTTGCCCTAGATTTTTTTAAATGTGAATACCGCACAAGACCCTCCACACAGCATCTCCACAGATGATATAGGTCCTGAGCAGGGGCGGCTAGTGAATTTTGAGTGGGGTAGAGTGCTAAGATTGAAAAATACGACATTATTGATGTTGACGCCGAAAATGTATTTTTTTTCGAAAGATCGATTTTCTGTATGAAGATTTGGCCTCACCTAACTGGAGGAATCCTGAAAATCTCAATACAAAAATAAAATTTTTGGAAAAAAATAAGAATTCTGGTGAAACATCAATGTATTTTTCAGTCTTACCACTCTAGCTCACTCAAAAGTCACGAGCCGGCATAAAGTTAATATTAAAAAAAAGAATCCCAACTGCCTGGATCCAGTGGGACTATGGCATCCCCAATTGGGGTATATTGTAAGACTGGGAAGTCCACGCTTAAAGCCATTTCAGGCAACGCTTCGTTTCTGAATGGTGGTCTTCCACCTGGGCGATAATGAGAGTATCTATCACTCTGAATTGAATTAGTGGTAGAATACCTGTTTACGGGTCTGTAAGTTACAAGTTTTATTGTAGATTGGTAGATTTTTAGTGGACATTTTCAAACAACAGAATACATCCTAGAAGAATGCCTCCCTGTGGTACATCTGTGCTGAACCAAGTGATTCCTGATGCTGTCGACTGACTGAATAACCTCAGCATCCCACTATGACCTACTCCAACTCTCCTCCACCATACGAAGAACAAGAAAAATTACAAAATATATTATTTCTAATTTTGAAACTGTCAATTCATGGCGGAACTCCATATTAAAATGATTTTTTTTTAATTAAAAAATCTATTACTTTTTCCATTTATTTTTTTGACCGGACCGGTTTCACCCTATCACGGGCATCGTCAGACCGGCACAATTAATTCTAAATCTATTGTGTATATATAGCATCTATGTCAAGAGTGAGTTCCCCTGCTTTCTAATATTGTTTTCATTTATGACTTGAAATTTGTTTTATTGCTGACGGTACAGTTTACTATTATGTTTTTAAAACTACTTTCGGGTTGGTTTATTACCCTCTGGAAGACGGATTACATCGTGTTTATTTATTGAATCTATGAGTTTTAAAAAAAATATATAAAGTCATTCGTGTCAGCTTTTATTTGAACAGATGGTTCTTTCTGGTTTTGTTTTTTCCCTGTGATTTCTGTCTTGTTTGCTAAAATGAATTTTATAACAGTTTTTGTCCTATAGTTTCATGAACTACGGGTAACCAGGTACATTTAACGTTTTTTTAATTAAAAAAAATCATTTTACAAAATATATGTTTAGTGCGGCATTCCACGTAATTTTTTTTTGAATTTGGGGTTAGATAAGCTATCGTAAGTAAAGTTGGTAAATAAATATATCTGATCTGCCGTTAATGACTGTATAATGAATTAATTTTGTAGACTTATAACCATAAATCAAAAAAACTGTTTATTTGTTTCTGATGTACCTCAAGCTCGGACATCACGAAATTTCTATAGCTTATTTAAGTGTGCAATTTATAGGTCAATTATTTTTACCTTGCAACATTATTTTCATCATGCTTTGAAAAATAAAAAAAATCATTGTTTCAGTATTAAAAAACAGTTGTAATATACAATGGTGGTCTATTTGATAGATTTCCCTATTTCAATAAATGGATTGTAGTCTTTGGAGCACAGGCGTCAGGTGGGAATGCTGTCCTTGTTCTACCGGTATTTTAATGGAAGATGCTTTGAGGAACCAGCGTCATTGATCGCTTCGGCACCGGTGCATAGTCGAGAAATATGACAAACGCGCACCCAACATTTATACGTGGTTGACATTTGTCACATGAGAATGTGTTGTTTCTACGAGTTGTTCTTGAGTTCAACTGTCCGGCTGTGGAACGATTTGCCGGCCTCTGTGTTTCCTTCCTCCTACGATATGGGTCTCTTGAAGATCTGTGCTCACCCCTTCCTCTCCTTAAAAAGATCCTCCACACAGCATCTTTTTTAGTGAATTATTATATTACATAATATATGAAATTAATATGTAAAAGAATCCAAATCACGGTCAAAGCCAAATAGAAAAAAACCAGTAATTTTATCAAATAAATTAACTGGATAATATTTAGTATTATTATATGGGTGTAATATAACTTACTACTATGCATTGTATAACAAGATAAAATTACTATGGTGCCATGTTTTCTGGTCCTAAGCTGTGTGTTTATCACAATAAGATTGCACGGGTCTTATCAGCTATTGGCGCTCAAATACACGTCAATGATAAAATAAAAAAATAATCGTCAGTTTAAGCATGTGAAATTTGAAAAACACATTCTAATAAATTAAATCTGATTTAGTTCCGTTTGAGACCGAGTGATCCAAAAAATCTGGTTTGCAGGCCGAGACGTGCCGTGCATATAGGCACATAAGCACTGCCTACCCTATCTTACTCGCATGAAAATATAAATAATATTAATATGTATAAAATTATTCCAAGAAATCTTCACTTTCAAAAATATGTGCAAAGTACCTACCTACCACAAAACGCGGCACCGTGCGCGCCACACCGACCATACCGCTATAACGTATCAAAGCTCAGAATATAGAATATGCAAAATGACATACCTACACATCATATTCAAAATAACTATTCTATACATTCAAACGTAAATGTGTGTGCAATGTGCTGCAAGGGAGGACTCATTTGTTTTAGTGTCGGAAAAGCAGTGCTTTTCGGCTATCCCAACAAATGTAGTAAGCAGTGCCATCTGTTTGTACATTTATTAATTAGAACAACTTTTCTAGCAAAATAATTAAAATATCATATTATTTCGAAATTGTCTGTAATTGGTTTGTAATATGAGTTATTTAGATATTTGATGTGACTTAGGAAATCTTAGGCTGCTCTCTGACGGTCCGGTGAGGAACGAACTTTTCACTCGCTACTGGAGACACTGCGCAGAAAAGTCCCTCAATGGACTGCATTGCAAACCGTTGCCTTACTTTAGCAAACTTGACTTTTCTGCGCAGTGTCTCCAGTAGCGAGTGAAAAGTTCGTTCCTCACCGGACCGTCAGAGAGCAGCCTTAGCCAACATCGACTACAGCCAGTAGCTTAGCCATTCTTAGCGAAAACTTGCACAGAGGGTGTTGTCTATGGTAATTTATTTTTATATCAATTAATTCGCTGCTTTTCCTATTGCCTACTCTGATTACAAACGCTGATGCACTGTTTGCAGGCAGGAGTCACAGGTGTAATTCTCCGAGTTCTGGTAGCTAAGTCCTCCATCATAATACAAGCTACAATGGGGTTGCCTCCTACAATGAAATTTCACATATTTATATTATGTATCTTATTAATTAGAGCATGCTGAGGACAAAACTTTTTGAATTTATGGAAAATACCGAATAGTACCGAAGATATAAACTGTCAAAATGTTGTTCTCGCCGGCCAATAAGCGTGTGACGTCACGCTTCATAAAATGACTGGCGTAGCCGTAGATATCACAGGCGCAGCAGTATCCGTTACTGCTATTCAAATTGTGAATTGTACTGAATTGTGACTTGTGACATCACGGGTCTACGTTTTTTCCAAGGTCTCTTTGAAAGCTCATAACTTAAAAACTAATTTTAATATCATTTTCATAAAAAATAAATAAATAGGAGACAACCCCATTTCAGCTATAAATTATGGAAGAATTCAGTGGCAGTTCTTGACTTTTGAGTGTGTTATAATCCTATGATTGAAAAATACAAAATTGTACTTTTTTTTTTAGATATATTGTTATCATTAAAGAAGTTATTTATTAGATGTTAAATCGTAATAAAGTTATTCTGTTTTTCCTGTCGAATGTCACAAATTCTGGAGCCAATCATAACCTCACGTTTGAATCTACTATAATTTGTTCTAAAATCGGTATTGCCAGTAATTAAAACATTTAGTACCGTTTTTCGAACATTTTATTATCAAACTCTTACTGTTTAATTTTTGTGTGTAGTATAGAAATATTATCCAAGATAATAATATTATTTCAGTCCTTGAGGAATTTTAACATACGATATTACGATGTTTTGTATTAATGCCTTAGAATGCAACAACATTTTGACGTGTTATTCTCAATTTTATCATAACAACAATAAAATTTGTATTTTACAATCTTCTCTCTTCCTGTTCCTGTTTATAAGATTGATTCTCTATGCCAGCCATTTTGATAAAATCTTTTTATTCTCCTATCGAAGCTAATATCCCTCCCTTCCCTATGATGAGTTATCTTCTACACGTTGCTTCTAATAACCATTAATATCTCTATAAATATAATAAATACAAGGTTAAGATTTTAGGTATTCCTCCATAATGTATTTACGCATTGATTTAAAAAATAATATTAATAATAATCAGAATTTATCGGGTACATCGGAGGTATTTTGTGAGGAGCTCAATGTTCTCAGTCGGCAGTAGCTCCCGGGCTTGCAACCAGAGTGGACCTATGCCCGTTCCGTGAGCGTTGCCTGATGGTTTTTTAATGTTTTCAGCAAATAAATCTCAATTATTATAATTTTTTACTTCAATTATAATTAATTAAGGGGATTAGCTATGAATGTTCTTATTTTTCCGATTTAAAATCGCAAATTTTTGATCGTGTACTGACTACCCAACACCGGAACGCGCGTTTTTAGTTTAGCACCGTAAGGGAAAGGATATTCAACATATGAATAACTTCATCGGCAAGGTTGATTATCACATCTGCAAAGCTGTGCAATATATATAATTACTGTCTGGGATGCTGAGGTTATTCAACCAGCCAACGGCACCGGGAGTCACTTGGTTCAGCACATATGTTCCATAGGGAAACTGATGAAGGGGACATTCTTCTACAATGTGTTCTGTTTGAATGTGTTCGTATTCGCAAAGTTTGGAATCCTTTAGACCCCATTTGTGCATCATATACGCACAACGGCTGTGACTGCACCGGATGCGGTTTAATGAGGTCCACGTCTTCCAAGAGAGAGAGAACCCTGACAATATAATAGTAGAGTTTAACAACATCCCACTATGACCTCCACCAACTCTCCTCCACCATACGAAGAAGAAGAATTACAGTCTGTCAAAATAAAGTAGACAAAATGGACGGTGCTGCGATTGTTTAAATGGCAACTCCAAGATGGTTGAAAGGAAAAATAATGTGACTTTAAAAAAGAACTATGGTTTAAGTGAATATTTTTCACATCAATATCAAACAATATTCAGAAATTAGTGTTACTTCCTTAAATGATATGATTTTACATCATATTCTCAAGAAATTTATTATTCAAACTTTTTACTATTTTTTAACACCGCGAGATAAAATCACTGATTTTTTTTGTATTTTTGAAATTTACATACAAAATAAGCCACTTATTCTATGTTAGATCAAAATATTAACTACGTGGAAGCCCACAACCTTAGCATTTAAAACGAAAGTTTAAAAAAAAATTCTTACGTCGTTTTTCTTATCCGATCAACCTGTCAGATTCGAAAGTCAAACATAACTTTACATTGGAATATACTATAATCTTTGTTTTAAAATCGTTGTTAGGTACTCGGTGTTGCCATTATAATGAAGAAAAAAATAGTTCCATTTTATTAAATTTTTAGATACAAGGTAGTTAGATATTTTTCATGAAAATTGCAATTAAAAGTCATCACAATAAAACATCACGATAATTTTTTTTATCTGTAAAAGAAGTTGTAATTTTGATCTATGAATTTGGTTTTATTTGTTTATTTATCTAACATCTAATACATGGTTATTTCGGTACATAAAAAAAATCGCCTTTCCATGTAATTAAAAATGTTAAATAACAAAAAAAGTTTAACAATAAAATTGTCTTAGAATATGATGTAGAATCATCTCCTTTCGGAAAGTACCACTAATTTCTGAACACCGTTTGGTTGAAGTAAAACATATGCACTTGGACCATTGTGTTTTTTTAAACTTACTTTGACTTTCGTATGAGCCATCTTTGTGTTGCCATTTAAAACCTTTTAAATGATCGAAGCGCCCTCAATTTTTGTCTACGTTTAAATGTCAGACTATCTTTTAAATGACACACAGTCCTAAGTATCTGTTGTTTGCCCCAACTCTAATTGCACTATCTCTACCATAACATTTCTAAATAATAACACATTATGCCTTTTCTCAAACATTGTTTTGTGATGGTGTTGCGATGACAATTCATATTTATGTTGTACTATCTGATGTACCCGGCCTTGCTGAGGTACAATAATTGATTTGACAGCGAAAGTAACTATCTCCAAATAAAGATACATTCATTTGAATATTTTATTTCATTCCAAACATTTTTTTCAAAATATATCTAATCATAAAGTTCTTAAGTAGGTACCCAAAAGAAAATCTTCTTCTTTTGAATATGCAATCTGTGGCTAACCAGAGTGTTATATCTATGGGCTAACCTAAATAAAACATGGCGGGTTCAATGTTTTTCATACTAATTTGAAAACGTTATAGCAACAGCTTTACATATTGAATTTCATTCAAACTACTTTCTAAACCTTCCCGGCACTAATAAAAACAAACTGTGCTGTTTTCAGCGAAACTGGTAGAGTAATTTTCGAGAACATTCAGGACAAACAAACAAATTTACATTGATTTTTATAGATATTAATACATGTCAAGCCGTACCTGACTAACAAAAAATTTCTAAAAGATGAAAGATGACAAATACCAAAGTATGTACCGTAGAAAAAAGAATGAGAAAAAACTTTTTATTTTTATGATGAATATTTGCAATGTTGCCAGGCGAATGTGTATGAATGCGTGAAATTAAAAGTGGAACTATGACATTAGAGACCACTGATGAAGAAAAAAGTATATGTGAAATTATTTAGAATTATTTTTTTTATCAGTATGCTGTGTATCCTGATGAGGAAAGCTTCGTTTTCGAAACATGTTGATATTTTTATATTAAATAGTGGTGTGAACAAATAATTCTTATTAATTTAATTAATAATGACACCACAAAATAAGTACGCATCTGAAGAAGAAAAAAAAGTATATATTTTTCTCTAAGATATTTGTTTTAGAGACTCTGCTTCTCTTAAATCACCACCCAGTTTTACAGTTTTGAGTTTCATCTACATTGCATTATTTTTCATACTACTAAAGATCATCATTCATCTTTCTAAGCAAAATGTGAAATAAACATAGCGGACCTAGTGTCGATTGATTGAGTAATGATAATTGTTGGAGAAATTCGCGAGTGTCGACTGATGAAAATTTCAAATAACATCAGTACATTAATGAGTGCGAAATTATTTTTTCTCTTTTTTCACAGATCACAAGAACCCTGCACTACATACTTATTCAGTGAGAAAATAATGTGGCCAACCTGAAAAACTATTATACCTATATATTTTTTATTAATACTGTTTTTTCTTGATCTTTCAGATCTCACCATGTCTCGAGATCGTGCAAACAAGCGGTTCTACCGCGTGGACTCCAGTCATGAGCTGCGAGCATATTTGGATCGCGGTCAAGCGGCCAATCAGGAGAACCGATGGACCTTTGAGGTGGCGTGGGAAGCGGCCAACAAAGGTAAATACATAGAATTAGGATTGCATCCATACTCTTAGGGTAAATGATTATATAGGGACCGTACCTAACCATCTTTTTAATGTATTGAAGATAGGTAAGTACTTACTTTCAATTAAATTTTTTCTACCATATTCGAATGTGTTCCATTTTTTAAATGTATTTTAAACAAAAACAAAGGAGTTGATTTTGACAGGTGGATTATTGGAGGGAAAACTTGCCAATTGAAAACTTCTATCGTTAGAATTAGAAAAAGGTTTCGGATTGGTTGGAAATTTGGGTTAGAGTTATGTTTTGAGAAAATTGTACTTATAATAAGTATAAATACAAGATACTGGAGTGGTGAATAAAAAGTTGAATCGTTATTTTATTCAAAAGAAACATGGAAAAGCATAAATTGAAGTTATGGAAGAATTACTCTATTGTAAGCATGGGATCTTATAAAATTCTTTTCCATAATATTAAGTACCTATTATTCTTTAAATTCAAAACTAGAAACGAGCTGTGTAACTCGCTTGCAAGGTTTTTAAAGACACCGGAAAATAAAACCTCTTTTTAGAAAATTCATGGGTTCCAAATTACACTATTTCTGTTTTCAAGGGACTGACAAAACAAAACTTCTTAAGCGTGAAAACTTCTTATATGTGTCCTTTACTGTGTATTATAAGATTAAGAATCCTCTGTCGATTGCTCGGCGGTTTTCATTTCAATACGATTGTGTGCCGAAACATGATACGCCCTGACAAAGTGAACATTGTTTCCATATGAGTTTCACCTCCTTTTGTTTCCTGCCATTGTCAGCTTCATGGGGCGTGCACCTGCCTTTGTACTGGCGTAAGAATTGAAGAACCGGCGCCTCTGTATTTCTCTATTCACAAGAATATAGCAGGTTTACCTTGAATTTTCTTGACTTTGTTTTACGCGTGAAGATGTCGTGACTTCTGAAAAAAAATGCTTTTATGGTTGTGAGGCTTAGAAATTATCAGGGACATAAAATCCTATTTCAGCCAGGATGTCAGGTATTAGTAAATACACTGTTGGAGAGTTTATGATCCATAAGCAGTAATGGTGTATCCCTCCTAGAACTTAGGCTGCAGATACCTAGCATTCCCGAGAGAAATGCTGTTGAAAACAGCCATGGGTAAAAACTGAACTTTCTGGGTTCCCACCCAGGTGTCATGAGTTCAATTCCTCGGCTGGCTAAGTCCTCCATCACAACACAAGCGACATCTTCCGCTTACTGCGATGGTAGTAGGAGATTTAAAAATATTTTCAGATTATTCGTAACCCGGGAATGTTTGTCTTTCTTAAAAAAAAACATTAAATTAAAAGTTTTTAAAAAACGCTCGGGTTATCATGATCATTGCTACAACCATAATATAAAGTTGTGATTGATCATCATCATTAGTACTACAGCCCTTGGATAGTCCTGGATACCTTTAGAAAATACCTCCACTCCTTTCAGTATTCAGCTGTCTTTCAGTTATTCCCAAGGATGCCGTGTTTACTTCCCACTATCCAGTTATTTAAGTTTAGATCTTCCGACAATCCTTCTCTTTGATGGTCGGTTATCTTCCATGCTGGTGATATGACCTGCCCGACGGAGCTGTCTTAGTTTAACAATCTTATCACTGACGGCTCTTCAAACAGTAATTGGTGCAAGTCGTGGTTGTACCTCGTCCAACACGCTGTCCAACCACCTTTTTGGAAAATTGATGGATTAAATGACTTATTGTAAAATTGATTTTATGAATTGCAGTTATAAGCACTTTTAATTTTCTTTTTAAACCCATAAATTGGTTTTCCGTGCATTTTAAATATTTAATTAATGTTTTTCTGTCTATTACAGTTGGCGGCATCTACACGGTCATCCGTTCTAAGGCTTACATCTCAACCGAGGAGATGGGAGAACAGTATTGCCTTCTAGGTAAGTCATTTTTGTTATGTTTTCACAAGCCATATCGGGGGTTAAGAAACGATACCTCGTGACATTTTTGTCAAATGAAGTATTTTAACATTTTTTATTACAATAGTGCTAACGATATCTGTCGATGAGAGTTAAAATTCTTTTGCTCACGATTTGATCACAAAATGTTCAGCACAGAGTAAACAGGGAAGTTTTTTCTTTCCCTTTTTATTGTCGTGGCATCGTTTCTTAATTCTTGATATGTGATTTATATAAATCTGATTTTTCTGATCCGATGACAATCATGTCTGATTACGTTCAAAAGGGATCGAAATGACAATGTAGTCTCCTTCAACGAAAGCAATCTTCCCAACATGCCTTCCATCGATATGCTTGGTGTAACTTTAAGTGATCAGCTCAGGCACGGGGGCTCCATCGAAGCCAGGGTTAAGTTAGCCTCTCGGAAGCTGGGCATACTGTATAAGGCCTGCAGATACTTTAATAGTACACAACAGCTTACCCTGTACAAATCACTGTTGAATTTGGCAGCCACCTCTAGACTGAAATCTAAAAATACCTGAAAAAAATCCTTGACTCAGTGCAGAAACGAGCGGTCCGTTTGATAGATTCCACTATCTTAACAAACGGATTGCAATCTTTCTGGGTGGGAATTCTGTCCTTTTTCAGTATTTTAATGGAAGATGCTTTGAGGAACTAGCATCATTGATCCCTTTCATCATTGGTACATAGTTGGGAAACATGCCAAATGCGCGCCTAACATTTATACATGATTGACATTTGTCACACGAGAATGGGTCATTTCTATGACTCGTTCTTGAGTTCTGTGGAATGATTTGCCGGCTTCTGTGTTTCCTTCCTCTTACAATATGGGTCTCTTCAAGACCCATGTTCACTCCTTCCTCTACTCAAAAAGACCCTCTCCACAGCATCCTCAAAGATGACAGGTCCCGAGGGAAATTATTTTTCTCGGGGCCTCCTGTGTGAAGTTAATGTAAAAAAATAATATATATAAATGGTCAACTTTCTATAGCACCATTTACAATGACATCAAGGGCGGATATAGTTGAAGAATTAAAATCTCATTAGGTGCCACTTGATATTTATTTATTTATTTAGTGTAGCATTACCATTGATAAACAATAATAAGGTTACATATTCTTGAACCTGGAAAAGATTTTTCCAAGGCCTTACAGATAAGCTGTGATATCATCCAATTTCTATAAAAATAGGTTTCTAACCAAAACAATCATCCAATTCATATGGTAGTTAATAAAAAAACACGTTGTAGTCTGCTAACACAAGCAATACTACAAATTATTTATATGAATTCTATACGTGTTTTGGCATCTCAAATGCATAATCGTTGATTACCCACCCCTTCCCACCCGATCCAATTCCTATTGTCACGGGAACAAAAAAGGGCCGAAAGTAGTTCGAACTTTACGCTCGTCGCTGGATGACAAGATGCTCCGCCGTGATATCAGAGCAGCTGGCCAATTCTGGAGTTGTGAATTGTTTCAGTGAGGTGAATTTAAGTGCTAAGGATATCCACGAACAAGGTAGGCTTATTCAATTTCCGTGGCATCCTCCCGTTTTTCTCCAGTCCTTCATTCACCTCTTTTTTTCTCATCTAGTTCTCCAGATTAACTTCGCCGCCAGTTCTAGAATTGTGATTTTTTCAGAGCTATCGAAACAATACGGGTAGTTAGTAAAATGTCTAAAGCTTCCAGTAAAAAAAGAAACTGTAAGCTTTTAAGTTCTATATGAAATACATACTGGAATATTAGGTAAAATGTTCAAATGGTCTTCACTGGTTTTCAAACTGCATCTCTTTCAGACATTTTAGTATGTACCGTTACTTATAATAAAGTTGGGCACTTAAATGTTAGCCAGGTGTGTTAATAGTTATTTTGTAATTTAAAGGACGCCTTTACAATTCTTGGATTGCAAATATTTATGAAGACAATTATCTCAGGCAAATGGACCTCAAGGGCAGCAACAATACTCTGTTCAGAACTGGGGATATTATGAAGAAAACACAATTAAACTAGAATGAGAAGGGGCTCGCTAAACAGTAAATACATAGTAATGAATGGTATTGGGTGTTATGTAGATTAGTGGCTGTAGCGTGTAGACTGCGTAGTTCATGGCAACATACGACAGTGAAGAACGTCCAGGATGATAGCGAGTTGTGAGCGTGTCATCAGGACGCGGCAGGATCGGCGAGGAAGCGTCTCGCAGAACCAGACAAAAAACAAAAGGGCGACAGGCGCTTCTGGCGGAAACGGACAATGGCTGCTTTTAGTAAAAATCCATTAAGATGCAGTTGGAACGTCCTTCCTTCGGGAATCGATGATTCTGATTTTCTCGGATGTAGAATCTCTCGATGTGTTAAATAGCTAGTGGAAACGTCTGAACGACCGCAAGTGACGTGGTCCGGGGACACTCGAGGTCGTGTAAGGAATGCACGCATACAGCATTCCTTGTCTCGAGGTGCAAACACCCTGCACAACCAAAATAACCAAAAATAGCGGGTAAAGTGTCCCATCCGCAAATAATAAGATGTACACTATTGCTCTAATATCATAGGAGGAGCTATATACGAAAACAGTCTTGTCACGAATTCTTAATACGTAACAGTATTTCGTAGAATTTAAAAGATTACAATTCAAGAATTTTATTCACAGGGAACGTTTGACATTT
This sequence comes from Halesus radiatus, assembly GCA_022606495.2. Lineage (NCBI taxonomy): Eukaryota > Metazoa > Arthropoda > Insecta > Trichoptera > Limnephilidae > Halesus > Halesus radiatus. The sequence continues at coordinate 61,262 of JAHDVE020009751.1, read as the reverse complement.
TTCTAAGTACCCGAAATGAATTTACAGATAAATAATTGCTAGTATTGCTTGTATTACAAATTTAGAGAGTGGTGTTTAGCACCATTTTGAGTGCCGACTATTAATGGTATATTACACATCTATGTAGTAATATGCAAATGTTTTTTTTTCTTCAGTAATAATAATAATAATAATAAGTATTTATTTTATTATGTGTCGAGGTTAGTGCAGTCCCACACATTCCATACATATATATATGTTGTAATAGAAGTGTGTTCTGGGCGTGTCTGTGTGCCCAAAGTTGGCTCAATTTTTCCGTACTTCTGGTGAAATTGATCAAATGTCAAATTTCTTTGTTGAACAAATAAACAAATTTCATTGACCTGTCTGGGGCCTAGGAGTCGAAAAGTCTTATATAAATTGACGACAGCAGTTTTATTTCAAATCGGTATTGATCTCACTTATTATTTTAGGAAAGAATTTCACCTCAAGTGGTGTTAACAATTCTATTTTTGATACTACGGTAATTTTTATTGGTTTGCAAAATTGTGAATTGCGGAAGTAAAAAATCAATGCCTTTGTAATGGGCACTTTACACAATACTAATTTCCATACCGATCATCATGTAGAAAATTATGTCAGGGTATGGAAAATTTTTGTATTACACCATCATTATTTTTCTACCTACGATTTCATACAGATATAGTTGGCATTAAAGAAGAAATAATATTTTAATAAGGTTCTTAATGTCAAAAATTGGCTAAAACTTTAACATAACCATAGATCATATAGAAGTATCTGCAGTAAATGACAAAACATAATAAAAATATACTCGAAATTCACAATGCCGAACAGAAACACGCGTTCACAATCAGTAATAAACACAGTTTAGTCTACCTATAATCTTTTTCACAATATTTTTACTATATCGACCCCTTGGAATAACAAGGTTCCATCTGACACAGCAATGTCATGCGATAATGTGCTCTATGGAAGGTAACTTTAAGACTCATTATCGCATAACATTGCCATGTCAGATGGAACCTTGTTATTCCAAGAAGTCGATATGCCGAAATAAACACGCAACATTTCCACATAATATGTAAAATAATGACTGTCGAATAATGCTTGCCGAACTGGACGAAAATAGGTGTCAAAATCAAATTCCTATTTTTCATACGGATGAGTACCCGTATGGAATCTTTATGAAAATATGTCACCCATTGGATTACCGATTTCACTGAAGCAAACACTAATAATCCACAATACTTGTCTTGCAGCTACAAAGCACAGACAAACTTGTAGGGGTTGTATTTTCAGTGCATTCAATGATGTGTTTATTATTGTATTGCAGGGCCCTACAAGGAGCTTACGGCTCGGACAGAAGTTGAAGAGGCGGAATTTCCTGAAAACAACCCCCTCAGTGTCGCCGTGAATACCATGAGATCGCAGGGATACAAGGTAAATACAAATTATTATTTTACTTACTAGTTAGACGATGTATGAAGAATGAAAACACAGTTTTCATCCTCTCTGCCTACCCCTGGGGAGAATCGGCGTGTTTGTCAGTTATTTATTTAGTCTTATTAGTTTAAATGTCAGCAGTTTCATACTAAAAATCGTGACCAAGTTGAGGCGACCTAGACGTAAACCGTGGAAGAGGTGGATAGACTGCGTGGAAGAGGATTGGAGCAGGATGGGATGGATTGAGGACTGGAGGCGAATGGACTGAGGCGAAGGACCTTAGTCAACGGAGAGGATTTGTAGAGGAAGCCAACTCCCACCTTAGGATATAGCGCCATGATGATGATGTCCCTATATTAACGGCACTCCACACTAGTAACCAAATTCTTATGAAAGGATTTCAAAATCTAAGATTTAATTGAAAATAATAAATCAGAAGAATAAATTGAAACAATGTTCGTGATTTTCAAAAAATATGAATTTAATAAAAACAGCATAAGGAAAATACGTTTCAGTAGTGCATTTGATAACAGAGCTCCCATGTCAAAAGTAAAGATCGAACCGCACTAGAGTGTCGCTGCGCGTCAGTGGCAATGTCTTAAAAAAAATCATGCGAGATTTTATGCTTACTTCGGGATGTCAGAAAAAAAGTTCTATTAATAGTGGATCATTATTAGTAGTGTTCAATATCGGTACTTTTACTACCCGTCGGTAATCGTTGCTTTTGCGAAAAGTAATCGTTACTATGTATTCGTTATTGGATACTTTGATTACTTTCGTTACTAGGTACTTTGATTACTTTCGTTACTAGATACTTTTAATTACTTTCGTTACTAGGTACTTTAATTACTATCGTTACTGGATACTTTGATTACTTTTGTTACTTCGCTATCGGGTAGTGGGTACTTGGTACCTACACAACTCGTTACTGAATACATTGGATACTTTGATTCGATTACATCTTTCATATGATTACTTTCGTTATCGGGTACCGCGACGTATACATTTATAATGCAAATCATTACTGGTTGTATTTTGACGTTTGATTATTTCGTTGGCACCTAGGTAGATACCGCTATGTTATGAATAATTAAGATTCTACGTAGTACGTATAGTATTAGTTAGGTACTTTCCATGTTTTTAAGAGTGTTGTTATGTTGACACAACTAACGGACGATTATTTATTACCATTGAACTTTATACAAATAAATTACAGCGCCAGAGAAGATATATAGCTATACTAGTTTACAATAATATTATGTTTAGATGTAGGTACATACCAAAATATTGAAGCATCTGCGACTGCCATCAATTGTGGTTGGATAATATTAAACTTGTTTACACGTGCAGACAATAGGCACACTTTTATAGTAATGTTGTTAATGAAAATAAATAACTCTTAAAAATATCACTTAATTTATGAATCACAAATAATAATAGTTTCATTTACGACAAATTACTTTGCCCGCAAAATACAGATTTTTAATAACTTCGTTATTAATTATAATCGTTTTTTTTTTATATATTGACATTTAAAAATAATATCATCTCCACATTCTTTGATTTAGCCGATTTCTTTTGTGTGATACCAATTGTCCCGCCTTTGAAAAAACTCTCTCACTTGGAACCACATTTAATATTATATTATCATTTAATTAAATCAACTAACAAAACCTTTATCCAATTTTTAATTATTAATTATTTTTATTGAGATTTAAAAACCTCGTTATAAAGATAGCTGCCAAATAATATGGGATTAAAAATGGAGAATAATATTGACAATTTGACAACTTGAATTTGAGATATGATATCGATGAAGATGACATAAATTGAACTGGTCTCATTAACTAGTTGGTTAGGCGGTTGCCCCGAATAATAATAATCGTTACTTTGATTACATGGTGAGTAACGAATACTTCAGTAACGAATGATTACTTTTCGTGCATCTCTAATCATTATATGTATTTTAATTATAACAAAATATTTTACAATCGTACTATTGGTTCTAGTAGATGCCAAATATAAGCTCATAATTTTTCAGAACTTGCAAGAAAATTGGAATCGAAAATGTACTTCAGGTTTTAAAATATTACCGATAACGAGCGATTCACTAACTTATGTGATAATTGGTGACGAAGCTTTTTCTTTAAAGACGTACCTTTTGAGAACGTATCCCGGTAGTTTTTCAACAAATTAGATATAAGATTATCTGTAATGTTATAATATTCTGAAAAAAAAAAAAAAATCTGTTTCTCATCTTGTTGTTAAATCTTCTCTCAGCTCCACACGGGAACGTGGCTGGTGGACGGTAACCCCCAGGTGGTGCTCTTCGACATCGGCTCCGGTGCCTGGCGGCTGGATGAGTACAAGCAGGAGCTATGGAGCTCGTGCAATTTGGGCATCCCGCACCTGGACGTCGAGGCCAACGATGCCGTCATTCTGGGCTACATGGTGGCGCAGTTTATTCAGGAGGTAAAACCATTTTTTTTAATTTTTATGTTACACCTCGAAAAAGCATCCCCGTCTGTGTATGTGAAGACAGGGGAACTATATCACCACCCGGCTGGGCAGCATGAGGCGGGTCAAGGTAGGAGTTGTTGGAAAGAATTTATTAATGTGGCTCTCGAAGAGGCCCGGATTATATGAAAGAGAAAAAACAGCATTCGTCATCAACTGTGAACGGGCGTTCCGCTCGTGTCTGTCGAGTTTAGCGTGCGTGCACCGGTGCACAGGGGATTGATGTTGCTATTTATTTTGTGTACTAGATGTATTAACTTCATTTTTAGATCAAAATAAACGAATTACAATAACTTTTTTTATATACATACAGGAGGCCCTGAGTGAAATAATTTTCCCCGGGGCCTAACCCATCTTTGGGGATACTGTATATGGATTGTCTTTTAGAGAAAAGTATGGGGTGAACCCAAGTCTTGCAGAGACCCATGTTGTAGGAGGGAAGAAACAGAAAATATCAATTGTGTACAAAATTTGGTCACGTTTCCCGGCTGCGCCGGCTCCGAAGGGATCAATGACACTACTATTTGCTAAAGTATTCAAAACTCCCCCTTCTTGTGACTTTTTTTCTCATTTTGAGTGAGATTGTTTTTAATTGATTGTATTTTATGTCCACAGTTCAGGAATGCAGCAGAATCATGGTGTGATAGTCCGCCAAGAATCGTGGCTCACTTCCACGAGTGGCAAGCCGGAGTTGGTCTCATCGCCCTCAGGTTAGTCCCGTTCTTATGTTGGTCAGCTAATTAAAATTTGTTAAAAACCAAAGTGGACCGAGAATCGACGTTTAACGGGGACCGTTCAAATGTCGAAAAATCTTGATATCGCTGATCATTGATTTGATAGTACACGTAGATTAATCAAGGTTATAATAGATCAGAACAATCAATCATTGATTTTACATTTTTATCTGACTAGGTCGGAAATAACACTTAAAGTAGGTTAGTTTAAATCAGATTTTTTTTATTCACTTCTTGTTAGTGTTCTGTTTTGTCAGATTTATTTTGGTGCTAAACTGGACATTGGTAGAAATGGTCCGGTTAACCGGGATGACAGACTGTCGACGGCCATCTACTGAAATCTTGGGGTTTTGATTTCTGATATAATAGTGCTGCAAACCGACAGCTGATTCTGGCTCCACGATAACTAATAATACATAATAGTGGCCTGCTTTCTGAAAACAGGTCATTTCCCCATCCAACGGGATGTCTGCGGCACAACGGGAGTCCTGGCAAACAGAATGTCACATTCAGAATGGAATGTAAAATTTATGCATATTACGATAAGGGCCTGTTTTATGATCATCTGTTCGTAATACTTGACACCATTTTTAAAGGATATTGGGACTACCGCCTGATTTTCGTCAGATTACCGGTTGTTTGACAGGTGTCAGTTGTTGCCCGACAATTGCTCATTTGAAACTGTGCACTATGTTAAGACAATGTAATTTGGATTTGTGAAATGGATTTCTTATCGAACAGTGAAAGTGATGACAAGCAAATGGCGATTATTCAAGACAAAAAAATAAGGTTACACAACGGGAGGACGGGACCCGTTAACAAAATACAGTTCATTACATAACAGAAATTTGGTAGTTTGTTTATAAAACTGGCCCTGAAACCTTGACATCATTTTATTTTGACCAAAGTAATTTTCAATAAAGTTTCATAATAATGTTCATCGCAAAGTTATTTATTTCACAAATACATATGTTTCCAGGACCCGCCACGTAGACGTAGCGACCGTCTTCACCACGCATGCCACGCTGTTGGGACGCTACCTCTGCGCCGGCAACACCGATTTCTACAACAATCTGGACAAGGTAGATGTGTGTGTCACAACGGGCTTCGGACTGGACTTTATTTTTATTATTATTTACCCGCCTTTAACCCATCGGCAAACCACCGTAGTGTTTTTAAAAAAGTACAAGATAAATTTTCCAAAAAAATATCGAAATACAAGCTAATTCTCTCCTAAGATTGGGCTATTTCAAACTTTCGTCACATTTGACATTGTCGTAATTCATGGATTAGCGCCATTTTGTTTTTAACATTTGAACACGGTCTCTGTTAAACGATGATTCTAGGCTCATTTCAGCCTACGCACAGCGGCGCCTCGCCTTTGTTTTCAACTACACGCCAAATGCATAACTTTCATTGCATAGTCGATTTGATAGTTCATGCAGTTTGATCATAGCTGGGACGACAGTCAGCACGCTTCTATGCCATATCTCCCTTTGTTTCTGTTGTGTATTTATTTGTTGATAAATTTAACTCCGATTACAACAAACACTTGGTTATTCATTAATAAATAACATGATACATCGAATCTCAGTATAATGGATTTGGAGAGCCAGAAAGCTAAGCTTCTTTCAATTCAATGCTAATGATGTCTGACTGACCTTGAGAAGTTCTCAGGTATCACTCCTGTACTGTCTTGCCGACAGTGCCATCTATGTGAAACGGTCGAAACTAAGATATTGCAGTTTCTATTTTGCCTGCAACAGTAACATGGTATAATGTAACTGTGTACAGTATTTAAAAGAAAATGTGGTGGTCTTAGTATGCCGATGGGTTGATAATAAGCTCGATCTATGTTAATTTTCTGGTATTATATATGTTTGATAATGGTGTCACCATTCAAAATAGCTGTTATGCGTAAGAATATAATATTGACCCGAGAGAACTTTTTTTAGAATTTCGATTTAATTATTTCAGTTTTTTTATTTCATTCGACCTTTACTCTGTTGAAAACATTGATCATAGATTGAGCTTCTTTTTAGGTTATGTTATTTTTTATATTATTGTTTATGGACATGCCACGACGAAATGCACCTAGACGGTAGTTAGATAGACAGTACCTATTAGAGGGTTTTAGCAATTAACCTCTTGGCGAGTGAGTTTTTGCAAACCTAACTGTAAGCAGGGAGTGAATTTCTTTTCTGTTAAATTTTTAATATGTTAAAAGACTTCACGTCAATTTTTAAACTCAACTTGTGAAATCGGTATTATAGTTAATTATCCTACTTCAAAAAAACTATTCGCAGTCGCCCATAGATGCCACTACAAGTGAAATATTTTCATTTAATGTGACATCGTTTTTGAATTTTTGCTGCGGACTTTGCATCCATACTCCTTTGGGACTTTTTCACTCGGATGAACCGTTTCGTCTGTACTCGCGGAGAGGTTAAATAGTTTGTGTAAAACATAGTAATAATAAATTATGGATGGGTTACCTATTTAGTTTTCTAGTAGAAACTTTTGTATGTAATCTAGTCCAGTTAAATAATATTATGTAAAGTAGAATTTTTGTGTGCAAATATTATTTGTTTTCTGTTGTAAATCTCAATGTTTATTCTGTTTGAATACATAATTTATCTATGAAGTATTATGTAGAATTATTATATGGGTAGTGATTTATCATATTCATTTATTTTTGCAGACATCAATAGTTAGGTTTTTCTTATTACCCTTTTTTTATTTCACAATCTCCGATTAAACTGTTGAGTAACTACTCTTCGGAATCATAGGATTAAAAGTTCCCAATTAGTTACTCGTGGGATTGAGTGCTGAGCAGTTTAAACAGACATTTACTTGACAGGTAACATTATTCATTGGATCCATCGATATCATTGCGTCACTATTTTGCCCAATGGTAAATTCTAGGTCACCCAATTTTTAAAACATTGTTATGGGTAAAAAGATTATACTGTTGAATAATTTCTTTTGGATATTAATGATATGTAGAAACAAAAGCTTCCATTTTGTTGGATAGCATAGAGAAAATATCTGTTTTGTAAGTCAAACTAAACTCAACGATATATGAAATATACTTGTAATGAAGCAGGTACATTAGTTGTTAATCCCCAACTTTAGCATCGCGTTGGGACAAATTATCATATCTGTGTGTGTCTCACTCTAGTTTAAGGTGGACGAGGAAGCGGGAAAGAGGCAGATATACCACCGCTACTGCATGGAGAGAGCCGCAACGCATATGGCGCATATCTTCACCACCGTATCGGATATCACAGGTTTGTTTGTTTAACCCTTCAGACTTTTAAATATGTTTGCCGAGAAGTGCCAACGATGTTGAAATTTCTCATGGAATTTTGCAATGATTCCGAAGTGCCCGTTTTAAATGTGCTATAAATTTTCTTATTTTTTAACATGTCGTAAAACCCAATACCATTTTTGAAACTATAAATTTTTCTTTCAAATTATTGTATTTGAAATAAACATTGATATTTCTAAATAATAACATTTTAATATCTAACATAAAAAAATATTGCAAATAAAGCTTAACGCATACATTTTAATTCCAAATATTTAAAAATTTTAGAGACTGCTAAATTTGGAAAACGTATTCCTTGTGACATTTTACACGACGCACACAACAGATTCCTGATCTTAGTTGGAGTAAAAAATGCCACCAGAGGCCAAGATGATATCTACATTTTTTACTCCAATTGGGCTCAGGAATCGCTGGTTAAAGTCTGTCAGGAACATCTTGTTATACCCTGTATAACTACCCATGACCAGGAAATCTCCCAGCTGCGAATCGGCAATTTATTTTAAACTTACTGAACAATGTCTGTGTACTGTTTCAGGATACGAGGCGGAACATCTGCTGAAGCGCAAGCCCGATATCATCACACCCAATGGCCTCAATGTCAAGAAGTTCAGCGCGCTGCACGAGTTCCAGAACCTTCACGCCATCTCCAAGGAGAAGATCCACGAGTTTGTCCGAGGACATTTCTACGGGTAAGTGATCACTTTATAATAATTCAAAACAGCACTCCACACCAGCAACCAAATTCTTGTAAAAATCTTGCATAATGTAAGATTTAAGCTGTTAAATCTGCTATCCTTACATACTCATGCAAATCCATTTTTCTATCGATTTACATGTTTTATTTAATCATTTATATTTGCTAAATACCTTTTATACCCACACCACAAAGAATGATGAAGCTGTAAAATATTTATAATTTTCTATAACAATTAATTTATTTTTTTCACAATTTTATCAACATCTTTCGCTTTTTTGTGAAAATTTTCATAAAAAAAAGTACAGTTAACTTCCGACTGGTAATGCAAAAAACATACTTTATTTCTGTGGGATTTTCGACTGAAAAAATGTCCGTAGCTTACTAAATTAAACTACATTCATTTGCCATCAAGTATGTCCCTACCTTTATCCGCTGACCTTTTAGCAATTTATTTCATCTACGAACCTTACTTTAAAGTGTCCCAAGAGAAAACCGGCGACTATCTTATAGTCAATGTCACGGGCATGAGTATCCTAAACAACTGCGAACAATCTCGAATGATGAATTGTACGCGGGTAGCGCCAAAACGGAAGAGGTTACAGATGAAGTGTAGCATGATAATACTGGTAGATACAAATACATAAATATAGAGCTCTCTTTTTAATTGAATGCTTTTTTTTCAGTCATTTTGATTTCGATCTGGACAAGACTCTCTACTTCTTCATTGCTGGCCGTTACGAGTTTGGAAATAAGGGGGCGGACATCTTTATCGAAGCTCTGGCCAGGTTGAACCATTACCTGAAGGTTAGTTCCTTGTTTTATTTTAGTTTTTTTCATTCCTCATCTCCTTCCCCTTCCTACTCCCTACAGCCTCACACAATACACCAGGAGTGGGGAACCTCCAGCTCGCGAAGCCTTTTTCGTCCGGCCCACGTGCACTTTTAGCTGACTAAAAGCACAGAGCCGCGTGTGTGTGCAATGCGTGTGTACAAATTTGTAAATGTATTTTTGTTGTTGCTGTCAAAAAGCTTGGTAACACAACACAAAACTTGATATCACAAATTGAATTTGGAAACCCAGAGGTGTTTTCATTCATGGTTTGTCAGCATGTTAGTCCACAACTTTCATTTTGTAAAAACGATTTTTTTTTGCATTTGGCACATGACAATCGATTTTCTTCGAATAATCTCCCTATATAGTAATACGTTCACATATTATGTCAAATAAAAGTCTACAATTTTGACTTTCGGTAAGTCAAATACATTTTGAGATGATATAATGTTAATAAAAGCCTTTGGACTCAATCTAACTCTGAAGTAAAAAACCATCCTCGTGTAGATGAAGATTATGATTTATCCTTGTGTAGTATAAAATTCTAGTTGCACATAAGCTGCAAAAATTGGTGGAAAACCATTGTCGTGTTGCGTATGCAGTGTAAAATTCTAGTTGCAGGCCAATGACAATGACAATTTGACAGCCTCCATGGTCGAGGGGTAAGGCTCTCGACTACGAATCTGAAGGTCGCGGGTTCAAATCCCGGCGTGCTCGAGTAATTTTTATTTAATTAATTTGTGTTGTTTCGCAATTAATTCATTTAAAAATAATATATAGTATATTTGCGCACGTTCCAGAGTGGGAGATACCCTCAGGTAGTGAAAGACCACCATTTAGAATTGAAACGTTGCTTGAAATGGCTTTTAGCCGTGTTTGGTGACCAGATCTGAATAGCCAGGTATTTCCCCTTTTCCCCACCTTCCTCTCCCCCTTCTCCCCACCTTCCTCTCCCCCTTCTCCTTCCCCTCCCCAAGACATTCAGCCTCACAACATTCCCCAATTGGGAATGCCATAGTCTCACTGGCTCCAGACAGTTGGGAACAGTTTGGGACTCTTGTGCGGTACTCATATAAAAAATAAAAAAATGTAGCAAAATTCAAAGAAAAACCATTCTTGTGTTCCGAGTGAAGTTATAAAATTCTATTTCCAGACACATGTTATGCTCTATTATCATTAAATTTGGGCATTCTTTACACTGTTCTATTTTGTTATTCAAAGAATTCTTGTGAGGTGTGAACAAAAAAAAACAAAAAAAAAATTCAATTGGGTAAATCAACATGCGTTTGTATCGGCACATTTTTTAAAATTGATTTTTTTTTGGAATAAGTTATTGAAGCTTATAAACCTCATTGTTATATATTTTTAATCATTAAAGATAATATTAACAACGCTTAGGATATAACATGAAACTGAAAAGATACAGAAAAGAAAAAGATAACGGTGGCAGCTGGGACTTGAACCTCGACTGTCTCCAAGAACCTGGATAGACTTATCTTATGATGTTATCTTTTACTTTTCTATGTTGTTTCGGTTTCATGTTGCATTTTGAGAGTTTGTTAATATTATCTTCAATTAGATCAACACACGTATGAATCGATACACTTTTTAAAAATGATATAAAGTCATTAAAAGTACGAACAAAAAAAAAAGATTAATTAGGTTTTTGGGCTAGTTTTTTCATTTTAAAAAAGTGTGCCGATTCATGCGTGTGTTGATTTATCATGGAACCATAAAAATTATATCAAGGACTCCTCCAAACCATCCCCCCCTCCTTCATCATGTTTCTTCTGTTAATAAATTCATTCTTCTTTCAGAACACGCACCCGGACGTGACGGTAGTGGCGTTCCTCATCTTCCCCACCAAGACCAACAACTTTAACGTGGAATCTCTACGGGGGCATGCGGTGACTAAGACGCTCCGCGACACCATTCATGACATTCAAATGAAGGTCGGCAAGCGCATGTACGACACGTGCTTAAGGTCAGTTCAATTTAAATTTATAAATATTATTGTTGTTTGTTAAACATGAATATCAATATCACAACAGTAAATGAAAAAATAACACTTAAATTTATTAAACACATTTCAGCATATAAAAAAGTTTGGGAGGCGGGTATGGGTACCGCCGCCCCAGAAACCATTAATTGGATGACCAACACTTCTGCCATAGGTCACCCAAGTGGTTTGCTACATTTGGTGACTTAGCAGGGGTGCCCGGGGTCATGGGGTGAGGTTTGTTCAGGTCTTGGCTGTGGATGCGTCTGCCCACCAACTGCATGGTGGGCCTTGATCTCTCCAGCCGGACTCTCTCGACCCATTACCTTCCACCTCAGTGGGAGGGATGGATTAATACGTCCATCCCTCCTTCACACACTGACCCCCAGATTCCTATGCACCACTTTTCCTTCCCAGAACTTCCTCTTCTTCCTTTCCTTAAAAAGACTCCCACACACCATCCCCAAAGATTTCATAGGCCCTTAGAAAAGTTATTTTCTGTAAAATTTTAATGTAAAAAAAAAAGGCAGGTGATGAAGAGGAGGCATTGGATAACTGTTCACACTTTTTTTTATAGTCCTCTCTTCTCTCTCTCATACCATTTCTTTCATACTAAACATCAGTTGCGGCACAGAGCAAATAATACAATAGAGCTGCCCTAATAGGCAAGGGGAAAAATCCAAAGTTAGGGGGGCGAGGGGCGAGCGTCTCACTATATTTGGTTTGCTAATAAACGCGTCCCGGTAACTCACATACAACTCATTACACTGCAAAGTTTTAGTGTTTAATCTTTGAAAAGCAGATCGGCTAAGAAATGTGGACGGCAGTCAATTTGTGTCATTAATACTGTTCTTGTATTATATAATCCAATAAGTCTAAAATACAGTAAATAAACGCTTATTCGAGAAATGTGTGAACCCGCCTAGTGTTAAATTTAGAATGTCACGTGATTTGTCTCCAGTCCCTCAAAATGGTAGGCAAATTTGGCTATATAGCAGGTCTATTAATTCTGACCTCAGTGAGTTGCACGGTCGTTATACCTTCTATCCGGGATCAATTTGAAAAGTTATATTTTATTTGTTTTTTTTTTTAATATTTCAGAGGTCACCTTCCCCAGCCCAATGAGCTGCTCCAAAAAGACGATACTGTACGCCTGAAGAGATGCATGTACGCTCTGCAGAGAGACAGCATGCCCCCCGTAACCACGCACAACGTTGTAAGCTAACTTTTCATATTCTACGTACCCTTTATCAGTGGCGGCTCGTGACTTTTGAGTGAGCTAGAGTGCTATGATTCAAACATATGACGTTATTCATGTTGTTGAAGCAGAAAATAATTATTTCAAAATTTCAGTTTTTTGTATGAAGATTTAGATGGTAGATGGGGCACCAACCATCGATTATTTTCAAATTATTTTCTGCTTCAACAACATCAATAACGTCGTATTTTTCAATCATAGCACTCTAGCTCACTCAAAAGTCACGAGCCGCTACTGCCCTTTATACAGACATGAAAATACTTTATATATTTACCAAATTTAAAAAAAATATTCTAGACGAAGATTACTGTACTTTTTGTCCAAATTGCAAGTTTAACTTCTGATTTTTTAATACTTCTGTAGTGTGCCGAGGGTAAATTTTCACACGGCCAGCCGTGCACTGGGAGTCTGTTTTCATAATAACTTGTTTTTTTTTTGCAAAATGATGTTTTAAAAATTTTACTGTTTTTAATGGGTTAATATGTATAAGTAATTTGACCAAGATAGCTTACATTATACACATGGAACCAGTAACTACAAACATTTTTTAAGGTATAAAATTCCACGAAAAATAGTATAGTAAATTTATACAAATTGTACCTATTTGAGAAACGATTTTTTGACATTGCCGATCGGATATACCGGCGTCCAATTTGCGTATCCGATGGGTGATGTCGGCGCACTTAAAATTCAGTAAAGATGTTGACTGTATTTTTTTCTAGGTTGATGATTGGAATGACCCCGTCCTTACCTCCGTCAGAAGATGTCATCTTTTTAACTCTGTCAATGATAGGGTTAAGGTAAGCAATATAATATTTCTTTGTAAGGCGATTAGAAAATTGTAGATAGGCGCTGTCGGACACTGCCCAAGTTATTTTCCTGAAAACCTAAATCTAGGCTTGTCAGATGCCGCCTAAGTTGTCAGAGCGTGCTTACATTGCCTTTATTTATGACACTACTGTGCGTTTTTGGCGTTTTCGGTGTCATTCTCTTTGGAATATTATATTTTTGTAATTCTGGTTGTATTTAAAGTTGGGAAATTTTCAAACTTTTTCAAGTTCACCATCTTATATCTTTTTAAGTTTTTGAGATACATACTTGGAGTCTAGGATGAGTTGCAGCATCCTCCAAACTCCTCTTCAAATCAATACTTGATTCACTTCGATCGGATAATTTGTCTCTGAGATATGATCCCGTTTATGGACATGCGTCGAATCTAGAAAGTAAAAAAATCATGGGTTCGTTTTGGGCGTGCGCAGTTCGCGACACGATTTCCGGAGCGGTGCCGGCACACACTTTCATACTTCCTCTTTAAAACGAGACTAAGATGGTGGCCCTATATCTACTTTTAATTGAGTTATTAAAGTTTGAAATTTCTTCAACAGAACTGTCGCTCATTTGCACGTGATTGCCTCCCTACACCAGGCATCGATTTTAAAGACGTTTTCACGTCAAAAGTTTCTGTAATAAAAAGATAACGTCTTATCCAATAATTTTTTTTTTGCCAGACTATCTGGTCAAATAGCGATTTTATTGTCTTAGTATTTTTTTGTTATCCCATAAAACCTATAAACATATAATGATGACATGCATGGGGTATCTAAGTAACTCCAAATGGTAACACAAGTTTTATTTTGCATCTTGACATGTAGAAAATTAATCTTGAAAAATTTGAGCACCCTAACTGAAAGTAATTAGACAAAAAATAAATTTAAAAAACTCGACGTTTTAAATTCCTCTGTTGACCGTGTGCACAGATGACTATGTTGAGCTTTACTGATGAATTAACTAATGTGTTTGTCATCATCAGGTGATCTTCCACCCCGAGTTCCTGTCGTCGACCAACCCCCTGCTGGGCCTGGAGTACGAGGAGTTTGTGCGCGGCTGCCATCTCGGCGTGTTCCCCTCGTACTATGAGCCCTGGGGCTACACGCCCGCTGAGTGCACAGTCATGGGCATCCCTAGCATCACCACCAACCTGTCAGGTACATTTAAGAAAGAATTTGTTTTCTTGTTAGTTATAAAACTTTATTTATATAGACGATGTCTGAAAACTAGTGGTACACGGAAGCTGGGAAATCTACATCACTCAGAGAACCCAAAAAAACTATTTTTTTTCCCTTTTTAAGAATTGCTGACAAAAATCCCACAGTGCCTGATTTTATTTTAATTACATTTTTAAAATTCCAACTTCGGACTCGATTTACTCGAAAACAAAAGCTCAAATAAAAAAAATTATACCACTAAATTGACTCCAAATACTATGTACATTCACAAGTTTCCCGACACCATTTTTAAAAGACGTATTAATATTTTATTGAAAAACTTTGTTCATCATTAACTGTAATTAAGGTTTGCATATTTCTAAGTTCGTTACATTTGAGATCATAATAAAAAAAATAAAAAAAATTATACCACTAAATTGACTCCAAATACTATGTACATTCACAAGTTTCCCGACACCATTTTTAAAAGACGTATTAATATTTTATTGAAAAACTTTGTTCATCATTAACTGTAATTAAGGTTTGCATATTTCTAAGTTCGTTACATTTGAGATCATAATAAAAAAAATAAAAAAAATTATACCACTAAATTGACTCCAAATACTATGTACATTCACAAGTTTCCCGACACCATTTTTAAAAGACGTATTAATATTTTATTGAAAAACTTTGTTCATCATTAACTGTAATTAAGGTTTGCATATTTCTAAGTTCGTTACATTTGAGATCATAATAAAAAAAATAAAAAAAATTATACCACTAAATTGACTCCAAATACTATGTACATTCACAAGTTTCCCGACACAATTTTTATAAGACGTATTAATATTTTATTGAAAAACTTTGTTCATCATTAACTGTAATTAAGGTTTGCATATTTCTAAGTTCGTTACATTTGAGATCATCACAAATCGATGATCAGTGCCATTTTTAATTTTTAATCAACCGTAAAGCGTAACAGACATTGCTATCATTTTTTACGGCTGATCACAATTTATTAAAAGCTGAAACGGGCTGAGAATCAGCCTCTGTATTTCCTCCCTCCCACAACATCAATATTCACTCCATCCTTTCCTCAAAGAGACCCTCCACATAGCATCCCCAAAGATGATATAGACCCTCGGGAAAATTGTGGAATTTGTGAAATCCGTGTGGAATTATTGTTAAAAAAAATAAGCCTTTAACGGGGACCATTAAAAATTTCAAAATGGCTCTAATGGTCTGATAAATTTGAGAGACTGTTCTTTCATTCTTCATTACTATAAAAGTGTAGTAATCGACATAGAAAAAAAAATTTATGAGAATTTTAAAATTTTGTTAGGTATAATATTTTATTATTTTTCATGTACTTATTATTATGTATATTATTTTCTTTAATAATATGTACATATATCTTTCTGTTCAGGTTTCGGCTGCTTCATGCAAGATCACATAGCGGACCCCATGTCCTATGGAATCTACGTTGTTGACCGTCGGTACATTTCCCTGGAGGCGTCCGTCCAGCAACTGGCCCAATACATGTATGACTTTGCAAGGTCAGTCACGATACATTATTTCTTGCCATAATAATAATTATTTATATTACAAATAATTTTTTTTCTTTATTCTGGAGCGTATGAGCTATGTTTAGCTAAATCAGGAATTCAAATAAATAATAAACTCTGTTTTAACCACTTAATTAAACCAACGTGTTTCGTGAGCAATGCTCACCTCTTCGGAGTTTGTCTTCTATTATATAAAGAAGAATGTCGCGGGCGGTGTGTGTTTGTTTTCTATACGAATCTACAGTTTTATTCCGAACTTGATGAAATTTTGCATACGTGATCTTCGAAACAAGAGGAAGGTCACTGCCTACATAAGATTTCGAAAAACCATCCCCCATCCCCCATCCCCCTTTCCCACCCCTTAACACTTTCCACTCCATTATTTTTTAATATTTGTTATCAGCCAACTCTAATTTAAATAATGTCAAAATATTAATTTATTGATAGGCAGTTACAAAAGGGTTATTTTATAGTAAAACAAAAACGGAAAACAGTCAAAATCTTATTAAAACGTGAATTTAAATGTTTTTTATCGAATAATCACTAGAAACAAAGTCACATGTCAAGTTTTGCGCCCGAAAATACTCCGCGCGGCCACGTCTTATCTTGTCGGCCGCCAGCTGACAACTGAGTTGTAGGTGTATAAATAGTGATGTCGGCTGGCACCCGACAAAAGAGTGGTAAGGGTTAAAGCAGAATTTAGGTACCTTAAGAAATTTTGCACATTTGATGCTCAAAATAAGAGGAAAATTACTGGGTAGGGGTAACACAACCATTCATAACCCCGGGTACTTCAACTTGGTTAAAAAGAAAAAGAGATCAAAAGATTGATCTCTTTTTTATCTCCTATAACGAGTAAAAAATGTTGAAGTCATTTTGCTTTTCAGTGATTTTTTTTTCAATAAAAAAAAAGTTTTTTTTATCACTTGTCGCTGCTGAGCAGATACTTTTTTTCCGTCGCGTAACCGACCACTCCTCATGCCAACCCTTTCCCGCAACATTGGCGGTATGTTGTCGCAGAGTTATCAAACAAACTTGTAAAAATATATGTTCTCATGCAGGTTAAATCGCCGTCAAAGAATTATCCAGAGAAACAGAACCGAGCGCCTTTCTGACCTGATGGACTGGAGAAATCTTGGCATCGTAAGTATATTTTTAAAATTTGCAACCCAAAAAATTATCTGTTTACATCTTATTACCTTATCTATGCAGCTGTCGCATATGTGATCCACGAAGTGTCACTGAAACACATATATCAAACTGATTAATTGCGTTGAAAAAGCCAGCGTCGTAAATGTATCACATTAAATCAGAAACCACCACAACCTAACCTATAATAATTATTTGTTTAACAGTTCTATAGGCAGGCGCGTGTGCGCGCCCTCCGAGAGGTCTACCCGGATTACGTGGACGAGGTTGAGTCTGAGATGGGCGGTCGCTTCTCTTACCCCCGACCCCTTTCTGAGCCCCCTAGCCCTTCACACTCCCGTAAGCCTTTTATTTACTATTAAATATATGTATTCATTAATTAATTTTATTTTTATAATAAATCTCAAAATAATACAAAATGCAACACACTTGCTACGCTAACATAAATTTGTTTTTCTATCGATTTTCATAATCTAATTTGTAATGTATGTTTGCTAAATATCTTACAATGAACATCTTAACATTTACATAGTAATGATTCGCTTGTAATCCGTTAATACAGATTTCATGACAGTGATTATTTTCCCATTTCAAAAAAAAATAGTACAAAGCCATTTTCTAACTAAAACTTTTCCATGAAATTACCGCTGCCCTTATTTGATTACTGAAGATGCTAGTAGTAAGCGTGGTAAGATGACACAATATAAATATATATGTTTTAGATGTGAATGCATTAGTTACTAGACTACTGATTGTGCTAGTTGAAGAGTAAAAAACCTTTAGACAATAGGGTATTTTCACACATTAATGAGGTATTCTGCTATAAAAAAATCCCCTAACAACAACTAGTGGTAAATACTCTCAGTATCGCCCCGGTGAAAGACCACCATTCAGAATCGAAACGTTGCTTGAAATGGCTTTACCCGTGTTTGGTGGACAGATCTGAATAGCCAGGTACTCTCCAACCTTCCTGTTCCTCTCCTCTCTTTAATTTCCTCAGCCTCACATCATACCCTAATTGGGAATGCCACAGTCAGTCCCGCTGACTCCGGACAGTAGGGAGCAGTTGGGACTCTTGTGCAGTTTCACATAAAGTATATTTATCTGATTCTGACTGTCTAATTTACAAAATTAACTATGAAAATACCCTATTAAGGATGTATATAAATTAGTTAATCACCGTTAGCAATAAAATTTTGCATGTAGGTACTAATTGTATTAGATCCGTTAATAAAGTTTTTTTTTTCTAAAATTGTCCAGTTTCCCCACCATGTTCTTATGTGCATTCCGATTTTTAGGAGGTGTAAAATGTATACAAACTTGACTTCTTATTTATGTTTGTTTTTTGGATGACCGAAATGCAAATGACTTGGAAATTGTGCTAAAATTAACCAAATAAGTTTGCCCTTTTCATAATCATTTTCGGAATAGTATTTTATCGATTTATCAAACTCTCTACTATAAGTTTATTTATCGAGTCAATTGCATTTCATGTTATTTTTCCTTATTTCTTTTGCTGGACAGTTTCAATGCTAAACGATTGCCAAAATCAAACCACACAAACTCCCGATTGTTCCGAAGCATCCGAGAATGATGGAAGCATAGACAGCGACAAACCCATAGACAATGACGAACCCATAGACAACGAAGAACTCATAGGCAAAGCCCTAAATATAGACGAAAACTCCAATCAACACAATAGCAAAGATTGCATAGAACAAGATCGCGATATGACCGTATGCTTCGTGCATGAGATAAAAACAAAACGTATTGAAAATACAATGAATATCGTGGACACAGGCGACGATGGAGGAATAGAAATTGATTTTTGTAAGAAAAAAGCGTTGGTCTATGATAAAATGCAAGAAATCCAACAATCCGAAGACAAAACTGACAACTTAGAAGCCAAAAGGGAAACTGACAGTTTGAAAATGGAACAAATCGAAGGAACCGACAGTTTGAATACGGTCCCGTCTGAAACAAAAGACAGCGCCGTCTGTATTCCAAAGAGTCTAAGCAAAGCCATGGTTTGTGAACAGATCGCCGTACGCACGGCCGAAGGACCGGGCGCGCCAGACGACGTAAGTGACATGGTGGAGCGAGACAAAGTCAACCAGGCGTGATATTCCGTCTACTACTAGTTTCTATGGTAGACTATTACAACATCTTCTATGGTGGGCTGAATTTGCACTCGCCTTGTGGATATAATTTTGAGGGGATTTTGAATTTAGAATATTGTGGAGCAAAGTAAAGTTGATAAAAGTGTGATTTTCCGCCTACTGCTAGTTTCTATGGTAGAATATTACAACATCTTCTATGGTGGGCTGAATTAGCACTCACCTTGTGGATATAATTTTGAGGGGGGATTTTGAATTTAGAATATTGTGGAGCAGCAGAGAAAGTCAATAAAGGCGGGAATTTCCGTCTACTATCATAATATTATACAATCACCAACTTGATTAAATAAATCTCATTATAGATTCCTACAGATGTTTCCATTTATACAACTATTAAAAACTGGTTTCCAAACTTTTGCAGGGTTACTCAGATATTCACAAAGTGTAACCACATATTTTGGGCACCGGCTGTTTATTGCACATTTAGATAGTGTTTATTCCATCCAGTAAAACTGTTCAAAAAAATGCGGTTTGTGCTATTCCACAGTATTGTCCTGCCACTGAGAGCTCCTCGGTAACCCCTTCCTATTACATGCTTTATCTATGAGAAAAGGGGAAGGGGTAACAATGGAGGTATCAGCGGTATGCCTTTACTGTATTACGTTTTTATAAAGAGAGGGCACGGTTTTGGAATGCACGGAAATTTTTCAGCAAAATTAATATTGTATATTTACATAACCAGAACGAATATATTTAATGTGTAGTGCACTTGTAGTGATTTAAAAAAAATAGATTACACTGTGATGTAGCTCTGAGTAGGTACTATTTTTGCTTGCAAGATTTCATAAATGTCGTTACATTGTTGGTAAAAAATATGCATAACACTGTTAAATTAAATCCTGTAAATAAATCTGTTTTAAAAGTGGTGGAAAGGAAATAACACATATTGTTGGCGCAAAGGTAAAATTAGCCATATCAAAACAAAAATAAAAAAAAAACCACGATTAGTATTTTCAATTGCCATAATCTTACAATATCCGATTGTATTTGTATTAATTTTAATATTCATGGATAAATATGATTACAAAGGTGTCTCTCACAGTAATTCAATGAAGACAAAAAAAACCTTTTGCAGTAAATCTTTTTTTTTTTTTAAATCTTTTGCATTTTTACCAAATTATTTACTGTGTGAATAGGAGCTTACCTCAAATTTAGATGTATACATTTTTTTTGCCACTTGGAAGTAATAATACTGTATGATTTAGATGTAAAAATTCTCACAATCTGCATTGCCCATTTTCCAACTGAAGGCTAAGAACAATTAATAAATTCAACTGATATGCTTTTATAATGCCTGTTTCAACTATATCAAAAATACATCTCTCATCGGTAAAAAGATAATACAATAAGGACTCTATATAAAGTGTAATTACGTAAAAATATTCTAAAAATGTCATTTTTGATATTTTATGTTCGAATTCAAATTGACAGTAGTTACTTGAAATTGAAAAAAAATATGTGAATTATTTATCTATGGTTATGTTTTTTCAGGGGCGACAACACCGGCCGCATCAGTCCACGGATCTGACGACGAAGATGACGACGAGGTCGATGAAGAAAAAGAATTGGCGGAACTTAAAATTTCCGAATAGCAACACTGAAGCAGTGCTTAACCGCAGCCACGTTCTAAATGTTGCAATAATAATTCCATATTCGAAACTCTTGAGATGTAATGAATAGGACATAATATCGTGGGTTTAGAAATGATGTCTGGTATGTGACATTTTTGCCAAATTAAATTATGCGATTGAGAGCTAAACATTCAAATTATGTACTACTTCCAAAACAAGGTATTTGACACCTCAAGATCAAATTACGATGAATTAACATGACATATGACAGACAGTAGTCTACTATTCTGTAATATTGGAGTCCTTTATGCAGTGCTGTTATCGAGCATTTCCAAGGGTTTCCAGAAACTCTTTGTTGAAAATAATAATTTCCAGAAACCTGTTTATAAACGTATTCATATATAAATCTTTGCTCGTCAGCAAATTCGTATGATGTATATTATGTATAATATTACATTAGCTGCACGGTTGAACAAAGTAGTATGTATTGGAAGAATTTTTAGTTGGAAACCCGTTTTTACACCACTGTCTTTATGATGTATTCGATTTATCGTTTCTTGATTAAGTTATGCCTATCGCAGAGTGGAAAGCAGAATTTTTTCTCCTCCCCGAAAGGTTGTTTTTTGGTCACTTACTAGGTATCGTTTCTTAACCCTCAACATTACGTATTCTAGTTTATGAACAATATAGACTCTCTCCTTATAGAAACTGTCAAAATATAACATATTTTATCAATAATAATTATTAATACATAATGGCAGCACTATCGATTTAAAAATATATATATATATATATCCGCTTTTCAAGAAACTAACTTCATAAAGTAACGACAACTGATGAATTTACTTTAATGTTAGTTTATAATGAACTTCGGCAATACTATTATTATTTGAAGAAGAAATCGATTAACGAATGGCAGCTCTAAAGTGTGTTCCCAATTTTACCCGTACATTTGTTACTTGCATAATAATGCATAATTTATCAACATTTTTACATGTGTTTTGTTTACTAATTTATTCATTTCATGCAATATTTTTTAACAACTTTTAAAATGCAACATTGTCAATATTTATCTAGTTTGTAAGAGAAATATATTTTTATTAGTTAGAGAGTTGATCACGGATGTAGTAATCTTAGATATCGACCCTTAGAGTCGAGTTCAACAAATTAAAGAATGCCCTTGAGACTAGTTCGCCGCTTTGCCAAAGGGGGTGTACAGTAGTGGTGGGCGAAGCGGCTCGGTTTAGTGAGCCGGATCACTAAATCAGCTCTCTGTAGTGTACCGGTTCGGTGATCCGGCTTGATTGAACTACAGTTCGCGTCTCCCTGTACCATGCCCTCTCCCTCGCTCCCTTGGCCCTCCTAAAGACGTCCTTAAGACGCTCTTACACGATACTTTTTCGTCCAGTTTTCATGTGGATTGTCTTTACAGAGAGCTGATTTAGTGATCCGGCTCACTAAACCGAGCCGCTTCGCCCACCACTAGTCTACAGACTTATCTGATTCGGTTATAAATAATAGAAACGAGGGAAATGGACCATGAACCATTATTAGTATGAAACCGCGCACACAATGCGTGTCGCTAACACCGTTCACCCATACAACTTCAAATCACATTTACACCCATTGGAACCCTGCCTTTATTTATACCTATACACCAACAACATATTTTTCATTGGCTCTGTCGCTTTGATAGCCCGTGCAGTTTGGTCGTAGCTTGCCGACAGTCAGCTTGCTTCCTTGCCATATCTCCCTTTGTTTCTATTGACTATAGTCAGACTCAAGTAAAACACGTTGGAAAACTGTGTCATATATCTAGCTGGTACCAGATTATATCATGATTATCCTTCTATAAACTATGTCTGTGAATTAGATGGAACTGTTTATACCTGCTCAAAACCTTCAAACATGCTTGCCATAGTTTCACAGTGGTCATGTTATCAATACAAATAAGATAAACTAATAAGAAAATTGCCTCCACAGTTATTAACCTTATCATACCTGTAAGATGGTGTTAGATTAAATTTGTGTCATTAACCCTTTGAACCGCATAAATCGACTAGTCGCTCGATTTTATTTCACCTTGCGACACTAATCAACTATAGTCCACGGTCTGTAAAAAACATTACCCCTAAATGCTTAAATAAAGCCACTTGACCTAATTGAATGCTGCTATTTTAGAGTAAAACTGGAATTAATTCTGTACGCGGTATTCGGAAACTAGTGGTACAAATGGGAATCTACATCACATGAAGAATAAAAAATACATTAAGCCGGGTTCATACTTCGACGCATTTTAAAATAATAATAATACTTGGATGATTTGTATAGCGCCCCTTTTTGTGAAAAATCACCTCAAGGGCGCTGTACAAATACTACTTGCGAAACAAACAGCTGATAAAAACCCCGTAGTGAATGTTTTATTTTTAATTTCTCCTAAAAAATTCCTACTTTGGATTCAATTTCCTCGAAAACGAGAGCTCTAGAGCAAAAATTATACCACTAAATTTATCCCAAATGTGATGTAGATTCACCAGTTTCCTGCTTGTACCACGAGTTTCCGGACACCAACGTGTATGAATACCACGGTAAAATGGGTATCATTTTAAAGGCATCCCTAATATGCGGCAGTCGCAAGGTTATCCTTTGCTAAAATCTTCATCACGCTAATGACATCAAGATTTTATGATTATCGTTTATTGACTAAAATCGTAAATATTCCTAGCCTTTTTTGGAGTTTATTTGTAGGAAGATATTTATTCATCTTTTATCGCCTTAATTATCGAAGGGTGTTTAAATTTCTTTCGAACAAAGCAATTTGTGTCAAATTTAGACACATTATAACCTGATCTACGCTAATGTCTCATATGTGATCCGTGAATTTTCACTGAAACACATACATTGTGTCACAGCAGCGTGATGGGATAGTTTGTGTTGAAACGATAAACATATTGCCAGCTAACATGGCCGCATTCATTGAAGAACTTTGCACATTGATCAGGTTTAGTTTGTCGTATTTGTATAAATAATATTACCACTAAAATGTGAACACAACTGATATTAAAATGACTGTTCCATATTACCTTGTTAAGTTTCAAACATAAAAAGAAAAAAAATTATACACGTTATGTTATATTTACAATCATATTCTATTCAATATGCAAACCTCATGAGGGTTAATTTGCTAAAATCTAAATAAAATAAATAATTACGGTATTTTTAACGATAATATTTTTTTTGTGAATTTTGAATTTTAGTTTAATGCTTCTGCAGCCAGCTTTTTGCAGGGTAATTTTTTTTATATTAGCTATGTTTTATGTGTTCAATTTGATTAGTTTTTAAGATACTTTTTAAAGTATTAAACTTAGTTGGCATCTATAAATTATGTTTTTTCAATGAACACTCCATGTCATTTAATCTTAAAATACAGAATGGACTCCAGAGACTTGAAAAACCCTGTATTTTTTTATTGGGTAGGTACCATCCCACTTTTGTTTGATGGCTACTAAATGAATTTATTTTGCCATAAATAAGCCATTAAAGTCATATTTTGACTCATTTCAACCGAATAGTCTGAAATTATAACCTAGTCTAAATCGATGAGAATTTATTTATTTTTGTTGTGAATATTATACAGTCAATTTTTTAACTCATTTTCTATAGTATCTAAATAATTTGAGCTCATTTTCAAACATTTTATAACATTGTGTTTATTTTATGTCCGTCAACAATTGATTGAGTCCATTATTTTAAGTCATGTCCAAATATTTGAACTATTTTCAACCATGTTTGTAAAACTTTACATCATATTCCAGCATGTCTGAATATTTTTTAACTAACTGTCTTGTTTGACGAATGTGCAGCTAGTCTGGTTGTTTTCAATAAATGATTATGCGTTGATTAATATTGATTTATGTTCAATCATAATAAAGAATATAAGTCAACTGTCTGAAAATTAGAATGTTTTTAAAATAAATTAGAATTCTGTTTTTATTTTAAATGCCATTAAATGGAACGAGTGTTGCCAGAGAGAAAAATATATTTTAGAAGAAAAAATTGTTAAGTTTAATGTTAGGCTAGTAATTTTATGTGTTGGTAGGTAATTTTTCATAGATGTTATTCAATATGTTTCCAGCCTGTGCCACAATGTAACTCTGTCTGTATGTTGCACCACCCTAATAAATACTTCTTAATAACCTGATTGCCTTTATTTCACCTTCATCATTAATCGCCCGTCCTTTGAGTTATTATTCAAAAAGTAGGTAAAATAACATCGGTTTTTTTTCATTAGATTTCGCAATAACAATATGTGTTTACAATATACCAACTTGTATGGGAGATACGAAAATACCCAAACACATCCGCTAGCTTCGGCTGACCTCGAAATACAAAACGAGATGACGCAGTAACAAACTTGACATATACGAATGTTTTGTGGGTATAGTTTTTTTTTGTACCTGAACATACGGGATATGACTTGTTGCGTTTGGGTGATAATATAGCGGCCGTATCACGTATGTTCGTATGGGTAGGGCGGTTAATACTCATTAAATCACGCACTCCTTACACTGGTGGCAATAAGGTTGAAATTGCCACTTAACGCTGAGCTCCTGTTTCGATTTATGCCAAAAAACCATGATTTATTTTGTGAAACTCAGTCACAAATATTAAAATGTTAGGGTCTAAAAAAACTTAGTTTGCCACTATATACAATAAAAGCATATCCGAAAAGGGGTTCATAAGTGGGAGATTTTATTCAAAGCATTTTTACAGATCTGCAACTTAATTTCTTTTTAGGCTTATATGAACACTTATTTAAAAATACCCGGTTGAAAAAAAGGTAAAGATGTATTCTACTCCACACGTCAGAATAAATAGACCTGCCCTGAATCAAAATCTGCTTACCATTTCGACCGCTGGAGGCAAACCATATGACAATCTATTTGACACCAGAGGGGGGTTCGCGCATTTCTTGAATAAACCACGTCATCATTCATATGTTAACTGTTGTGTAGCGATCATCGGAACATTTTACAGAATAACGCATTCAAACGATGTAAAAATAGAAGTGGTCAAGAGAATATTCACAAATATCGCATTACATTCCACAGGTAAGCGTAGTTTTACTTGATTTTAACAATCAGCACCCAAAAATACACTTTGCAGGTTGCTAACTTGAGAAATACTACAAATGATTTATTTATAAATTCTATATGGGTAATTAGGAAAATTTATAAGGTTCCAAAAGATAATAATCCTCAAACTGCAATAATTTAAATTCTATATGAAATACGTACTGGAATTTTAGGTAAAACATTCAAAATTGCTTTCACTGGTTTTCGAACTGCACCAATTTCAGATATTTTGTGATGTATTTAATAGAATTTAAAGATTACAGTTTGAGTTTGTTTGTCTTTTGAAACCTTATACATTTTCCTACCAACCTGCATAGAATTTACAGGTAATTCATTTGTGGTATTGCTCGAGTTAGTAACCTGCAAAGTGATGTTTAGGGCCATTTTTGAGTGCTCTTTAAGTTTATTAGGTACCATATGAACAGTTTTAGAGATGCTAATACTATCTAATCGGAATGTAGAATGAGTTAAATGCAGAAGAGCTCTCATGACCTTTTACTGCGGTAAGTAAACTAAAAAAACTATTGTGAAAAAGGTCAAACTCGCAGAGAAGATAATCAACAGGGGTGTTATAACGGGTGAGGGGAAGAAGCCAAATTTAGCAGGGTGGGGGGTGAGCCTGGAGGCAAATCCTTTTTAGTGATTTTTCAATAAATAAATCCAAACATTATGCAGACAACTCGCATTGCACCGCAAAGTGTTGCAATACTTTTCGGGAAGCAAATCTACTAATGATCAACTCGTCCTTTTTACAATTGTGTGGAATTTATTGCCAATGTATATACTTCCATAGCTGCCGCGCCAACATCCAAAACTAACCCAAACCGCCAGTTTAAGTAAAATACCAATAGATAAAAAAAAGTTCGGCTTGTTTATGAATATATTGTTTGACCCTTTTAGAAATGTTTATTAATTTACTCATGGCAGGAAACGATGACATGAACACGTTCGCGTCGTCGTCATTTCGGTTTGACAAAATTGATTCACGAAACTGTTAAGAATTATATTGAATAAGCCTAAAATTAAGTAAAATAACCATTTCCTGTGGAATGTAATACAATATTTGTGATTATTTTCTCTATCACTTCTATTTTGACACCATTTTTATGCATTATTCCGTAAAATATTCCTATGATCATTAGATGGCAGTCAGCGTGCGAATGATATCGGAATTTATTAAAAAAATGCGAGACCCGGGCTGATGCCAAAATGGATGTAACGTGACCTTTGCATCTACGTCAAAATGGTACGGGTAGATTTTGCTTTGGGCATGTCTATGTAATTCTGACGTCAGTGGTCAAATTAAATACCGATATAAAATATACAGTTTTTGTAAACAAACCAAACCTTCATCATCCAAAATGGGATTCGTAGTTACGGCTAAGGACGGATAAATAAAGCGAAGAATTCAAGCACCACTGTAAAAAGAACGCCTTATTCGTAAGCAGATTTATTTTTTAGAGGCTAAAATACTAGTAGAGCTCGGCAAACAAGATAATGCTCCTGATGGCCGATGTCCAGAAACCAATTTTGGTAGGAGGCGGAGGCAATCGGAAAAAATCACCAATCACTGTTCTAATAACTTGGGCAAAGCTGCGCTGTACAGAAAGGGCCAGGCGTATTCTTAAGTTTATCAAGCTCTACTGTAATACGACTTGCCTGCAGACTGTCGGATTAATTTATTTGAAAATCAATGCTCACCCCACGCCCCGCTCATATTAGTTTGTTCCCCTCACCCGTAAGGGCAGCTCTGTATATTCATTACTGAGGGCCCTCTGGATAAATCCCACCGGCCACCATCCTCCCCCGCCGCTCCACCCTTTTAAGAGTGTTCTGTGTTATTTATCCTAAAAATATGGATAATAATTCTTTGTCTTAGCTTAAATACATTCTTGAATATAATGGAAACAGTCACTCTATCATTTGTATTATCGTCTTGCAATATTAAATACATTCTTGAATATAATGGAAACAATCACTCTATCATTTGTATTAGCGTCTTGCAATATTAAATACATTCTTGAATATAATGGAAACAATCAATCTATCATTTGTATTAGCGTTTTGCAATATTAAATACATTCTTGAATATAATGGAAAAATCACTCTATCATTTGTATTAGCGTCTTGTAATATTAAATACATTCTTGAATATAATTTAACTTCATCTCTATATGGTCTATAAATAATGTGTAATGATGGCCTGTCCAAAAAAAAAAAAAAAATAAATAAATAATAATAAATTCATAGAATAGACGTAATATAAGAATAGGAAGTAATATTTGTACAGCGCCCCTGAGGTGATTTCTCACAAAAGCGGCGCTATAAAAATTATCCGATTATTATTATTATTATTATTACTCTCTGGTTCTACTCACAGTATTTAATTAAAGCATCTACAAATATTTCAAGGCGATCCAATTTTCAAACCAAAAACGCACGATTTTGCCTTAACACAGCTGTGAAGCTGGTTGTTAACCCTTTATGATTAGGCGACTGCATCCAGCTTTACATGGATAAATTTGCAGTCGGTGGCGACACTAGTATAGATTTTACATACAAAAAATCCATGGATTTAAAAACTAGTTGCTTCATTCATTAGTGCCTCATTTTATTGACTGAAAAACTATCCGTGTCAAGTTTGTTAATTTATATTTAAAAAACTATCACATATGATTTCTTAGTATTCAACATCAGATTGTTCAATATCTAGTTTACAGCAGAAAATCTATTTGTATGTCTCACTAAACATGTAATTATTATTATAAGCCAGTCAATTATTAATCAGAATGAATTTATTGGTGACTAACACCTGATAAATGAATGTGGAGCATGTAGCAAGACTTCTTATCAGTTTAATATAAATGTGTATGTAAAAAATCATATTGTACATTTCCTGTTAGCGCAAATACGTGCCATTAGGAAGACGGAAACAATGATGATGACGGAAAACATTGACCGCTCCAGACTTATTATCAATAATTATTGTTATTACAGAGCAAATAATACATAGAGATGTGCTGACACGCAAGGGGAAAAACTAAAATAAGAGGGGCGAGGAGCGAGCTAGGCGTGACGCTAAATCAAGTAAAAAAGCAAATAAGTAAAAAAAAAACAGCTTGTTTACAAAAACAGAATATTTTGTTAGAGTATTTAGTTTTGACTCTTATGAATGTTTTATAATTTGCTTGCTGCAGTCAAAATCACTTGAAACAAACATTGACGGCAGGTTGTTGCCAAAATGGGTGTCATGTGACCTTTGCATCGAGCTGTCGAAATGGTATATTAAGGCAAGTCTATTTATTCTGACCTCAGTGATTGTTATGTATTTTTTCTTGTCTTTAAGTTTTCCCTCTTCTGTGAGCTATGATAATGGAGCTGTCAACTTATTCAGAATAATGTACACTTGTTTTCACATAAATCACAACATTCATCAATTAATTATTGATTTATTAGATAAAATTTAAAATAAAAAAGTACACAATCAATGAAGCCCACTCACTACAATGTCTTTGTACATGTGGAGATTATTGAAAAAAAATTATAACGTATTTGCTTAAAGTCTTTATAAATAATAATGGAATCCACTGGCGAGCATCCGTTATTAATACTTTGTTCGGGAATTAGGTCATCGTTCCAAAGACGGGGTTGTGCCTGCAGATGCTAGGCCCGTACTCCATGTAGTCCTTCTTGGTATGACACACTTGGTAGAACTCGGGAGTGGACGCCAGCATACTACCGCCGAACCACACGGCGTACCGCTGCATGTGATGTGATACCACTTGTACGTCAATCGGCTTCGGAATGATTCTTCCTTCTGACAGGATCTCCGATGTTCGCAGTCTCATGTCCACCGTGCGCTTGATGTCTCGCTGCAGTCTACGTCCAAAGTCTCTGAACATCGTCGAACCTCCGGAAAGAACGATGTTTTTGTACAGTCCTCTCCTCACATCGATCGGGCAGTTTTGAATTACGTCGTCCACCATTTCGTTGAGTGGCGTTGTGAAGTCGGGGTTGGAAAACTCCGGGTGGAAGAAAATCTCGGGACCGAGGAAGCGTTCATATCCGACGTCCACGGTAAATGGATTCTTTGTGATTGCGTTAACTCCCGTGTATTTCTTAATCCACTTGCTCGGATCCGCATCGTATTTGGCAAACTCTTTGGCAATGTCCGGAGAGATATACGAGTATCGTTCCTTGATGGATTTGGCCGTTTCGAGGCTCTGTTCCGGGGGGATACCAACCTCGCGCTCTCGCAGTAGGGATTGTATGAAGGAGGTGATGTTGCGCCCGGCAATGGGGATGTGCTTGATGCACGATCCGATGACGTAGCCCTCGGCCACGGGGATGATGTGGGTCACTCCGTCGCCGCTGTCGATGACGATCCCGGTGAAGATGCAGTCGCTGGTGGTGCGGGAGGTCCAGGAAGCGGCCAACGCCAGGACAGCCTGCACGGCAATGTACAAGCCGGGGACATTGAAAGATTCGAACATGATCTCCGCGATGTACTCCCTGTTCTCTGGAGTGTTTAACGGCGGCTCTGTGAGCAGGAAGAAGTGATCTTCCGGCTCCGCCCTCAGGTACTTGAAGATGCACTGCTCCATGAACCTCTCCATGAGATCCCAGTCCTCGACAAGCCCGTGGCGCACCGGGTACTTGACAGAATACCCCGTGGCATCGAAGGCTTCATCTCCGATGAAGAAGTCGAGATCTTCCACACCTTTGCCGAGCCGCCGCGACGACTGATCGCCCACTTTAGCGGATTCCTTGATGGCGATCGCTGAGGGGATAATGAACTGCGGTTCCTTATTTCCGGCGAAACCCAGCTTGGTGTATCCCGTGCCGACGTCTATAACGCAGGCCGGCAGGTTGCTTTCCGACATAATTAGAGCTAAACTTTACCGATATTAGCGAAAAGTGACAGCTAGTTAACTATCTGACAAGAGTTTATCACAGATCACGCCGCGCCTACCCGCTCCCCTGGGTGACTCGTATCTAAATCTCCTTACTTCGATCCCGATAGCAATATACAGCCACTAAGTAGAAAAGTGATATCAATAAGCCTGTCGTGTTGATCTTGAATTTCTGTTAGCCCGTTACATTAACCCTTTTTTTACCATCTACTTCCCACTGCATTAGCCACCGAGAAGATGGCACAGTACCTACGTACAAATATTAATGTTTTGAGGAGAGGCGATCAACTTATTATGAAAAATATTACATACATATCATTGTTATTGATAGTCGATTTCCTTGATTAATTTGTGCGTTTAAAGTTTAAAGCATCGGTAGGATTTTATGTTTATTTAAAAATAATGTCGTTTATTTCTAGAGATATACTGAGGTGTGCAATGCTCATTTATGAAATGTGTTTCAGTACACTACCTTCATAGTGATTTTTATTTATTAATGCCTCTACTTCCATAATAGTTTACAATTTAAAAGTTATAAAAAGAGATAATACTGTAAGAGATAGAAAAAAATAATATTTAAAAAAATTGTATAGCGTCGCTCTTGTGGAAAATCACATCAAGAAAAAAATTATCTGCATTATCCACTATCTCCTCAACTTAAACGTAGGTACTACGAGATGGCTGAATACAAACATAGAATTAACCTTGACGGTCAACGGTCTTCACCAATAATAATGTCAAAGAAAAGTCAAAACAACGTGACAGGGATCAGGAAACTTCAAACAAAATCGACTTGCTAGAAGGTTCTGGACTCTGTTATTAAAGTTTTATTTAGGTGGTTTTAACTCGGCAAACGATAAAAATGAGTGTCGCGGAATTGGAAGAAGAAGTTCTTCATCTGAGAAAGGCCTTGCAATGCAAAGAAGATGAACTTCTCAAACGTAAAGAGCAGGAAATAAACAATGTAAGTTTACTGTGAATATTTGAGTTTCTTAATTTGCCGGTGTTTACGAATATTTTGTTGAATGCTAGTTTAACTTTAAATGTGTTGACTGAAATATAACATTGTTATAATATTTTATTTGGTCATTTATATAAAATGCGTATATATATTTTAAAACCTGGGATTATTGTATAAATATTGCACAATGTTTTCCAAAACTTGGGGTAATATTACCCTCTGGCTCATCCGCCCATGGTGACTTTTCAAAACAAGACTAACAAAAATATGTCGTTTTATATTACAGGAAAAATTGGATATTTAACGGGGAGAGGGACGTCGGAGAGTTATTATTTATTAATTCAAAATAATGATAATATTATTGTGTAATATGATAAACATGGTATTTTTAATGACAAAAATATTTTTTTTTTAATATAATCAGAAATATTACACATTTCTGACCGTTCTACGCATGTTTTACAAAAACATTTAAAAAGTTGAATATTTTTAAAAAATGCTGTGAAGGTTTTTCTGTAACTTGTCGATAAGATAAATAAAAAAAAAAATAACAGTGGTTTAATTTTTTTTTGTAATGCGGATTTCAAATCTTTGGTTATGTTTATTTACAAAAACGCAACGATAAAGGAATAAAAATACTTTTCTCCACTGTAAAAATCATATTCGTATTTTAAATATTTTGTAAAACATACAATGCAATGGTCAGAAAAAGTAATATTTCTGATTAGATTTTGATAAACACTAAGCCTATGTAAAATTATAAAGTATTTTTCTATATAAAAACATTATGTTTATCGTATTATGTAATAATTCTATTATTTTGAACTAATAAATAATAACTCTCCAACGTCCCTCTCGCCCTTAAGGGTCCAGTATAAGACCGCGTATTCACCGCCGTTAGGAATTTTAGGCCTCAAACTTAAAACCACGGACCACCGCGATCCGGCAGCAGGATTGGGGAAATGTGGATAATGTAGACCACGGCGGATTAAAAAAAATGTTCAGCGTATTGATGCAATACGAAACAAAAAACATTTGCTCTATATTTTTTTCGTTTATTCGCTGTATAAAAATAAATAAATAGAAGCTTGACAGACTTAACTTAGCATCTGTTGGTAATAGTATAGGGTAACTGATGAGAATATGTTCTTTTCAATTTATATATAATATATTAATTATTGTCAGTAGCCATACAAAGTGCCTCCCTTTTACAAAAGATTTGTTTTGTTACTATTTACATATTTATTTCTTCACAGCATAATCTTTTTTTTTTAGCTTCGGAAATATTATAGAAATGGGTAACGTGGACCAACTGCTCAGAAATACTTATAAGCACAGCTTTTTGACACAGGGAATTATTTTCATGGATTTTGAATCAAGGAATCCGTTTTTCGATTGTCCACTAGGGGATTCAAGGTGGTTGAAATGAATTGGATGCTTTTTATATGGCTATTCTATTAGTGGCTTTGGTTTTTATTAATGGTTAAGTAATTCTACTATTACATTTGAATTGGGAACCAAGATGGAGGATGTGAATTAGATCCCGTTTATTAATCGGGAATAAGAATTATTTGTCTTTTGATAATTTTTGGGATTTAGAAACGCCCTGCAATATTGTATACTAAACAGCAGTAAAAATATAAAATAGGTAGATAACGATGATTTACAACCCACTCCAGACGCACACAATAAGCTTGAATACAATTCACCAAGTCAATGAAGGCAATAAGAAAAACTGATATTTTGCCGGTGAATAATACCTATAACAGGGAGTATTTTCACAAAAGTCTCTTATCTTCCCCTTGCCCCTCCCCCAAGCAAAGTAGACTAAATATGCTATAATTTGAAATCAAATACGTTTCTAACGACTTAATAATGTCCGAGATACAGCGGTTCTAAATTATTCAAATTTTTTGTAAGTTGTCATTCTTCGCTATTTTTTAGTGTTTTTTTGACAGTGAAGGAGTAATTTTTCGGTAAAGGTTAATCTATTGTTTTTAAAGTAGACTAAAGATGGTACAATTTGAAAACAAATTGGTCTCCATGGACCTAATATCGTCCGAAATACAAGTGTTCTAAATAAAGAAAAACATTGTAGAATATTTAGCCTACTTTAAAAAATATTAATTAACCTTCACCGAAAAATTACCCCTTCACTGTCAAAATTGGTTTAACACTAAAAAAAAATAGCGAGAAATAAAAAAAAAAACAAACTTCGCTATTTTTTTTAAAATTATTAATTAAGGGGTAATTTTTCGGTGAAGGTTAATTAATATTTTTTAAAGTAGGATAAAGATTCTACAATTTGAAATGAAGAAAAACATTCTTTGTTATCATTCTTCGCATTTGATTTCAGTTCACTTCCAAACACTTTAATTCCGATTTTGAACCAAATCGGTAGAGAACTCAAAATTAAAAATGAACATCGAAATTAATCAGGTTGACATTAAATTTGACATCAGCACCCCCCTAACATGACTTACGCCGCTTTCTAACCAAATCGGTGTGAATATCTAGAAATTCAAAATAGCCGCTAAAACTATGGATTTTGATAGGCACAGATCGGCATACTTATATATGCAGTCAGGGGCGTCAAGATTGTACATTATATGGGCACAAAAAATGTTAAGATTTTAAAAATAATTCGTTCATTCATTAGTTTTGCTGTTGACCGCCTGCAAAGATCTAATCTTGTAGATCTGTACCACGTCCGTCAGTTTTTTTCCAGTGCGCAAGTCTTTTATATTGTGCCGTATAATAAATTAATCACTTTTTGGACCATCTTAAAGAACGTTGCAAAGAAATGTGATTATAACAAAAAAAAATCGAAAATACGTAATTCCTACATTCCGGTGGCAGTTTAACACCTCTCTTCCCAGCTATTCGTCATAAAACAGACAGAAATATCGAATTTAAAATCGACGTCCGCTCGCTCTGAAGGACTTCTCACAACTGATTTACTCCGGCGAAATAAAACGTTTTATCAACAATCGCGCGGGCCAGAAATTGTCATACGTTTTTGTATGACGGAACTGAATTTAAAAATTCCTGAACTTTGAGGGAATTACAGTGAAAATCTAGATTTACTGAATTATTTTTAATAAACGCTTTTGGTTCTTGATCTTATTTACTCTGAGATTGTGGAAGGATTTTGATTAAATATGTTTGTAATGGGTGCAGTTAACATAACGGCGAAGGCACTGTCGAGTGTTTTACTTAAAATTACTGTAGGTATTTCATATATAATATAAAAGGTTACAGTTTAAGAATTTACGTTACTGAAAACCTTAGACACTTTCGTAACTTTCTGTTAAGAATTTGCAGATAAATTATGTGTTGTATTGCTTACGTTAGCATACTGCGAAGTGAGGTTTAGCGCCTTATTTGAGTCTTCCCCCTTAATGTAAAACCTTACAAAACTTTCCAAATATCATATGATTAAATCCACCCTTAATTTTATTTGGTAAAGAACAGTTAAATAGTAATGATTTCTTTCTACCTAATGCACCAAATTTACTATTTTTTCTCTCTAAATATAATTAAGAACCGCCTAAATTATCATTAACCTCTATGTCCCTTTTTTGATGTGTATCATGTACTATATTATTTTGAACTATTATCCTACCTTCTTGAATTTCATTGTAAAATGCCAATGGTCAAATAAAACAATTACAATAAAATGACGTGATCGTAAATAACATTATTTATTTTTTTACTTATAATTTAAAGTAGCCCAGTTGCTACATAAATATGAAGAAATTCCTTCTATTGATTATTTAATTGTTTTACTATATTATTTATCTATTTTAAAGCTGACAAAGAAATAACATCTCAAACAGCAATTTTCCAAAATTTCCACATGTGTTAAGGGGATCCAATTAGTAAAACTCTAATGAAATCAATCATTCCCTGTGCAGCCATCGAAAAGGTTGAAATCTCCCCTTAACACCGGCCGCATGTTTCGATTTATGCAAAAAAAATGTCACCAAATTGCATGGTTTATTTTATTATGTAAAGTTCATGCACAAATATTTTAAATGTTTTTCTGTCGTATTCTAAAGAACTTCATTTTCTATTGCACAATATGGAGTGGAAGATACTTTCAGTATCGCCCTGGTGAAAGACCACCATTCAGAATTGAAACGTTGCTTGAAATGGCTTTTAGCCATGTTCGGTGACCAGTTCTGAATAGCCAGGTATTTACCCTTTTCCCCACCTTCCTCTCCCCCTTCTCCTTCCTCACCCCAATACCTTAAGCCTCGCAACATTCCCCAATTGGGAATGCCATAGTCTCACTGGCTCCAGACGGTTGGGAGTATTTTGGGACTCTTGTGCGGTATTCATATAAATCCGAAAATGGGATTGTAATGGATCTTATACATATGTATGGGCTTAAAGCATTTTTTATAGCCCCCTTTTATAGTGATGAATTTTTTTCTAAGCTTATAAAAAGACCAAAACAATGCCCGGTTAAGCCAAAGGTCCAGGATGCGTTCTAGTTGCAGTATTTAATTATGGCATCTATAATATTTCTAGGCAATCAAATTTTAAAACCAAAAACACATTTTGAGTACTTCTAATTTTCCAGGATAACAGGGCAGCATCTTGGTCCGAGGGCGCCCCCAAGTGGGCAGTGGAGCGCTACAGCCGCCAGTGCTTGGTAACGGAGCTTGGGCCCCCGCTGCAATCTCTGCACACCCTGGGCGGGAGCTCCGTGCTGGTTGTGGGCGCCGGGGGGCTGGGTTGCCCGGCCGCGGGGTATTTGGCCGGTGCTGGTGTCGGTTAGTTCAGCAACTTAGAAATTATCAAATTGATAGAAACGTGTGTTTATGTGAAGGTAGCAGAGCTGCATTTTGGTTTTTTTTGTGTTTTAAATATAATGTTTGAATTTGAATCTCAGATTACGTTATTCTTCATCTAGAGTTTTGTCACTAGTGGCTGTTGAGTATGGCTAATTTATCCGCTTTCCACCTGTTCACAATCTGCAAAGAGTACAAATCTTTAATATTGCTTCCTAGGCATTGCGGGTGGTATGATGATATTTCGAAGAAAACTACAACTATACATATTGCAGAAAGATTGATCTAAAAATTAATAGACCTACACTGCAAGAAGTACCAAACCATTTCTGAAGTCAATCTCTCCAGCGTGTAAAAATTATTGGTATTAATAAAAAGTAGCCGTGTCCGTGTGCGTCTTTCAACCAGTTTTTTTTGTCATTCTCGACAATTTTCGCTGGTGTGACAAACCTTTTAATAATTTATCTAGCAAATTGGGCTGTGATAAATCTTAAATTGAATGCTTAAAGGCAATGCAATATTTTAAATTGTCCTTAATATTCAGGAGGGACAATCGTTATAACACTAGAACTGTAACACTAGAACTGTTGCATTGCGTTAGTAGCTTATTTCTCTATGCTCTTTTTTATCTGGCCAAAAGCAATTTTATTTTATTTCTCAAAGATCATCTGTTTTCATGAGTTTAAAGTATTTTCGGAGAATTGTTCTGAATGTGTGGTTATTATTATTAATAAAAAAGAAAGACAAACATTCCCGGGTTACGAATAACCTGATAATATTTGAAAATCTCCTACTACCATCACAGTAGGCGTAAGATGTTCCTTGTATCACTCACGACGCCTGGGTGGGACACAATGCCAACTCAGCCACGGACCGGTTTACTTGGCAAAAGACAGGAATTTTAAGCTTTCTGTAACTGTGTTACACATTACTTTATTAATCTTATTTTGTGGTTTCCAGGTCATATTGGCATCGTAGACTATGACGAGGTGGAGGTGACCAACATCCACAGGCAGCTCCTTCACTCTGAAGTGACGGTGGGAATGGCCAAAGTGGAGTCAGCTGCCATGGCCATGAGACGGTTAGTTTGCCCTAAAATTCCAGCAAATTTTGAAAGTGTAGATTGGTTTCTTGCAATAATTTTCATATTATTTATGTTTTTTATGTGAATAAGATAGGGGGTAGGCAGTGCTTATGTACCTGTCCTCACTGAAAGATAGCCTCGGTTTTCACTTCCTCTTAAATTCTGGTCCTCCATCAAATGCGGAAGATCCACCCTTTCGTTTTGCCCACATGATGAATAGGTGGGGCCTTTAAAGAGTCGGCGATATGTGAATGCTGTATGGTGCAGACACACTGTTCATTCACTGGAGGAATTGACCAAGTCCACAGGGTGACTCCGGCCCTAGACCGGCTCGCAGACCTAGATGTACCCCTCTGACTCCCCACCATACAAAAGAAGATTAATCTGATTTCTTTCCAGGATCAACTCTACCATCAAAGTGACCCCGTACAATGTGCAGTTAGATTCATCGAACGCGCTTGAGATCATACGCATGTACGACGCCGTCATCGACGCCACGGACAATGTGGTCACCAGATACCTGCTGAATGATGCGTGCGTGTTGTCAGGTAAACCTCTGGTCTCGGCAAGCGCGCTAAAGTTGGAAGGACAACTGACGATTTACAATTATAGGCCTAAAGATTCACAGGTAAAACTTTTTTTTTGTGGTTTGCGATTATCTACAATAGAAAATGTCTAATTGGTATTTTTACATCAAAAACATGCGTTTTTAAATTACCCTTTTTAATTAATATTACTACGGAAACAAAAAACAGTCTGAAATTTAACAAACATTCTCTATCTATCTTGAAAAGAACTTCGTAGGAGCTTAAAAACAATCAGTTTTTAAATAAAACCTAGTCTGCCACAGCGCAGGAACCCCTAGTCAGGAGGACTAAGGAAAACATTACAAATTGTCTTATAACTTTGTAAAATTTTATTAACTAAATGAAAAAATATGTATTAAAAAAAATAATAACAAAAGTTTTTGACATTGTTTTTTTTTTTTTTTTATACCTACAAATCTTTCGGCCGATTTTGAAAGTGCATATTTACATACAGGTTTTTATTTTTAAAATCAAATTTCCATATATGGATCTAAAAACTTGTATGTGTAGTTTGTTTTTAATTTCTTATTATTATAATATATTTTTATTCATTCCAGTTAGCCGGCCCCTGTATGCGCTGCCTATTCCCCGTACCCCCGCCCCCCGAGACTGTGGGCTCCTGTTCCGGAAGCGGAGTATTAGGCCCCATTCCTGGAGCCATGGGGACCCTGCAGGCACTGGAGTGCCTCAAGCTGCTGCTGGGCAGGGAAACCATAGCGGGACATATGCTGCTGTTTGACGGTTCGGACTGCACCTTTAGACGAGGTATGTAGATCAACCATATGTTTGCCATAAATAAATATTATCTACTATTTTGAATTTCTATTCAGAATCAAAAAGTACGAGGTACTCCATCGATAATAGAAACAAAGGAAGATATGGCATGGAAGCCTGCCGACTGTCGCTGAGCTACGACCAAACTGTACGGACTGTCAAAGTGGCTATGCAATGAAAGTTATGCCTTTGGTGTGCAGATAGAAACAAAGGCGGTGCACTGCTGTGCGTAGATGCGATTTGCAACAGTATGGATAAACAATGTTGGCGAAACTTTCGGTGCGCACGGTTTCATACCAATAATGGTTCATGGCCCATCTCCTTTGTTTCTATTATCTATGAGGTCCCCAGCGACTCGTGATTTTTGATAGTGATAAGATTTAAAAAAATGAAATTATTGATGTTAAAGCCGAAAATGATTTTTATTTTTTCTTGAAGATTTTTCAGGAATTTTCAGTTTGGCGGCACTGCACTGGTTTGCTGAAAGATCTTCATACAAAAAATGAAAAAAAAAAACATTTTTGGCTGCAACAACATCAATAATGTAGAATCTTTCAATCATAGCACTCTAGCACACTAAAAAGTGACGAGCCGCCATTTCAGATTCGTAGTTGAGAGCCTTACCCCTCGATTACTAAGGCTGTTTGAATATTATTACATAAGTAATATTGTTTTAATAATTTATTCATATTGTAATGATATAATATTCCAGTGAAGTTACGCGGCAGAAGTCCTAAATGCGCGGTGTGTTCAGACAATCCTACCATCACCAAACTAATAGACTACGCGCAGTTCTGCAATTCGCAGGCCTCGGACAAGGTTAAAAAACTCTTTAAATGTAATACGTATCAGTGGTCCCAACGAACAATGTTGGATGTGCAAAGTTACCAATTTACACATCCAACATTGTTTGCAGGGACCAAAAAAAAAAAATGAAGTAATCTATAATAAATGCGTTACAATAGTTTCATATTTTCAGGATTTAAAATTGGAGATCTTATCGGAGGCAGAAAGGATTGAAGCCAAAGACTTCAACAGCCGTTTCTATCAAAACCTGTCTCTAGATACGATTACGAAAAAAGATGCGATTGAAAATTTCAAACAAAAAGGATTCTTTTTCAAAAAATTAGGTGAAAATTCTTTACTCCTGGATGTCAGGTCGAACGAACAGTTTGACATGTGTCACATAGAAGGATCTAGCAATGTTTCCATCGATAAATTGGAACAAAGAAGCGAAGCCCTTTCTAATTATTTACATGAGAATGGCGTTAATAGGGGTAAGTTGTTTTAATATTTTCATAATTTGGAACTGATGTACAGTCTGACATTTTATAGTTACAAAAAATAATCGCCGAGGTGGGTCATAGGAAAAAGAAAGTAATTTTAGAAAGCACAATAGTTAAGTGCATATTTCTTTACTTTAACCAAACGGTGCTCAGAAATTAGTGGTACTTTTTGCAAGAAGATGATTCTAAATCATATTTTAAGACAACTTTATTTTTAAACTCCTTTTTATTTTTTAACGCTTTGCAAGGAAGATAATTCTATTAGTCTCTTTTATAAATACATATATTTACATGAACAAAAAAGGAGTAAAATCATATGTAGGTTACCTAATATTTATTGTTTGAATTTCTATAATTTATTAAGAATAATATCTTCTTAACCAACGACTATTTTTTTATGAAATTTCGTATACGCACTTCCCATATACTGTTGTCTCTCATTCAGGAAATGATTATTGTAATAACATCCTCGGGATTATCTTATAAGAGTAAAGGCCCAATAAATTTATAACACGTCATAAAAATATAATAGGTACTCCTATTCCCAGTACCACGAACAAACAATCTATGAAATTTAACACGGTAAAATTGCCATTCTACTCACCCATCAAAGAATAATCAAATGTGGAAAGAAGGCGGATATGATTCACTGAATAATTGACTCCGCACAAATTAATTATTACGCGCAATCTCTCATTGAGCTGCTCAAGAGTATGTGTGTACGTAAAAAAAACGACGGCTTCTCTTATTTTTTTGTATATGTGTGTGTAGTCTGGAACGTCTTCAAGCGCTTAGATTAAATAGTCGCGCGAAATAATCAGGTAACTTTACCTTTCTCGCCTTTAAAATGGAGCCGGCGTAAAGGGTAATTTTACCCGTCCCGCTGATAAGCACCAGTCAGCCGCGCAGGTAAAAATACCCTTCCCGCTCAAAATGTATGGAAAAACTAAATTCCGCCAACTCACGCCTCCAGGGGCGTTGGTGTAGCATGTTGCCATCTCAATGTATGGCAAATGTCATGAGTTGTGCATATTATTATATTTCTGCGGTATTTGATACGGATTTCTTTATCTTCTTTTACAGTTTTCTGCATTTGCCGGCGGGGGAATGACTCCCAACTAGCAGTCCAGATTCTGAAACTGAAGTTTGCAAACCGCGAGCGGCCACTTGATATTGTCGATATTGTGGGCGGACTTCACTCCTGGGCTGAACAAGTGGACAATAACTTCCCAATTTACTGAAGACTCAAAGACAGTTTTAACAAATTATTCCACAAACCTATTTGTATTATATTTACTAGTTTTACTATAACTATACAGTTTTACTGAAGTTCTTAAAGCAGTCCGACTGTTTTCTATAGATTGTTAAGTTTGATTTTTTTATTTAAATATGCATATTTATGTATTTGAAACTTTCATATGCGAGGGACCTTGGATGTTTTGAGCAGAACATAGAAAAAACTGTCATAAATGTGATGACCCACAATAACTTTTTTTTAAATTTTTAAATTTTTATTTTATAGAATTGCTGCTTTATGCAATGATTTTTTTCTTGTTTTACATAAACAATAATATTATATATGTATTACTGGCAATTTATTTTTTTATTTCACTGAAAGCGATTCATTTGTTTTGATTTTAGCTCTCAACAGTTGTTCTGTTTTGTTCCTCATTATATTTATCTAAAACCAATTATATTCTGTTATCTGCTTAAAGAAAAGTGTTGTGTGTTGTTCCTTGAGAAATTTTCTCCCCTCTGGTCATCCAGGAGCCACTTTTCGTAGCTGATTATCAGATATTTACACACTTTCCTACCTAGCTGTCACTTATCACACTTATTGTTCTTTTGTATTTGTACATAATGGAGGATATTCCTGAAAAGGTCCATTCAGGACTCCCCAGAAAGCCTCCAGATCCCCCTCCTGACCTCTCAGATGATAATACAGTGAAACCCGTATTTTATGTCCCCGGATTTAACGTTTTCCCGCCAATTACGTGTTATTATTTCAGTCCCGATGTATTTTAGTACATTTATTACCCGATTTTTACGTTTTTTTCCCGCAATTTACGTCGAAAATATTCAAAATGTGTGATTTACGCGCGCTTGACAATGAGTCGGCGCAGAAGACACATGTTTATCTGTCGTGCCGTGATTGGTCGGCCGTACGGCGCGAAACGCCGTGATTGGCCGCCCACTTTCAATTTTAGCTATCTGTGCCGTGATTGGACGCGCACATGACAATGCGCAGGCGCAGTTGTCACATTTGTGGCGTTCAAAATGAAACTTTTAAATGTATATATACAATTGAAAAAAAATTAAACAAACTAATCTACATGATTCTTTTAATAATATATGAAATATTTTTTCAATATTCAGCTAATCTACCTACATGATTTTTTTTTTATAAAAATAAAATATGTATTGTTTTTTCAACCAAAAAAATTAACAAAGATTATTTAAAAAAAAAAGTTGTTTTTTTTTATTTCCCCCGATTTACATTGTCCCTCCATTTAAGTTTTTTTTTTCAGTCCCTTGAAAAACGTAAAATAGGGGTTTTACTGTACTTCGGAAATTTCAGACAATGAATCTGTCATAATAAAGTCCTACAAAAAAAGAAAGTTTAGTTCATCTCCAAACATACCTGACTCCCCTTCAACTTCGCAGGCCCCAGCCCCAGCAGCACTTACAGCATCTCCTCCAACTAATTTCTACTCTGTTCATTCCCGTGGCTCATATATTGTGTACACCCAAAAAAACCGAGCAAGGAAAAACTATTCATCCCCTTGAGTTTGGTAAATTTCTAACAAACGCAAAAATTCTTTCCATCAGGCCTGGAGGTGTAAAAGCTGAGGGTCGTTTTCGAATCTCCATTGAATTCCTTACAGGATCAGCCGCCAATTCACAATTAAATTAACAATTTATTACCAAAATATATTTACAACCAAATTAACAATTTATTACCAAAATATATTTATAAAAATGGCATTAAAATTTAAGTCATTGGGGATTAAAAACACATA
This sequence comes from Halesus radiatus, assembly GCA_022606495.2. Classification (NCBI taxonomy): domain Eukaryota; kingdom Metazoa; phylum Arthropoda; class Insecta; order Trichoptera; family Limnephilidae; genus Halesus; species Halesus radiatus. The sequence goes on along the minus strand of JAHDVE020009751.1, from coordinate 17,446 downwards.
AATTTACACTGTAACTTATCTGCTTCAATTTTATTTGCCCAAATATTATAATCCTGTTTAAAAGTAACAAATTTTAAGAACAATCTGTACTATTAAAATCTAACTAATTAAACATTGTCAAGATTGCCCTTAATAGGTGAAAGCCATAATATATAAAAAGTATATATATATTAAAAAAAAATATATATATATACATATTTCACTCAAGTATAACTTATCTCACACTTTTTGTATGGCCACATTTGAAAAGACATAAAAAACACACTAAAACTATGATAAAGTTAATAAACCATACTTGAAATAAACATGATATATATAAAATAATACATCAGGTTAGGTTAACTTTTTGATGCACAAACTTTTCAAACTACAAATCCTTTGAAAATGTCAACTTATAGCTAAACTGTGCAGCGCCACATACAATCACTAGTGTAAACTAATTAGTCAAGAATCCATGTTTCACAATTAGTTACTAAAATTGTTAATAGATGGTGGTTTTCACAAAATTATTTATTTTCTTGGTGATTGATTTTTTATACCACAGTGCTTCAAAGATTTAATTTTGTTTGGTTTGTTGTTTGTTCTGTTTTATTACTCTTCTGTTCTGTCATAGAACCAAAATAAAGAGTCAGAAAATCACGAGGAATTCTTATGAAATAGTATAAATGAATATCTATGGAAATATTGTGGGAATCCAAAGTCGCGAATCTGAAAAACATCACCTCGAGATATTGAAGTTTGAAGTCTCTAAACCAGCTTCATACGTGTTAATATAACCAAATCCATAGATTGGATGAAAATTAACATAAATCGTTTTTGATACCAGTTCGAGTACCACAAATATCCGTATCTCGAAATTACGATTTTGCAGATTCGTGACTTTGGCACTGGCCTGACGATATGTAGTTTATTTTGCGTAATTTTTTAATAATGATGCAATTTTTTGGTTATGTTAAAACTCGTATAATGAATTAAATTAAACTGCCACTTGGAAGTAGTTGAGACTCCCTCTGAAGACGTTTTCTGTCAGCTGGCTGTTGAAGACCCAGTAGAAGATCAGACCCCAAAACAGCATTGTCAATACGTTGTTCAAAACTGTCATCCTGAAAGAATAATACATATGCATGTTGATATTTCATTTTTAAACTTTCCTTGTCGATGCTGATGCTATCAATAATAATAATAATAGCATAGCATTTGTATAGCAGTTATTTCACTTCAAGTGCGCTCTACTATAGTAAACTTGAAAATAATGATTTACTAACTCCATTCAGTGGTGTTTTCTATTTATAAACAAATTGTATTTATATATTCTTACTCATTCTTAACATTACTCCTACATTGCTTCTTATGTACATATTCATCTAATAAAATTACAATATATTATACAGTATTTATACATATATACAAAGCGATACAAAGAGAACACATTCCCAATAACAATGCAAAAAAAGAAACATTTTAAGAGTCCGGTTATGCTCAGCAATAAGAACATTCTCATGTTCCACACATGAAAATGAGTCTCTCACTCAAACTTCCGAGAGAATGCTCCATTTTCTCTGCTGAATGCATAGCTATCATAGAAGCACGGCATCTCGTCAAATCACACAATATTAGAAACGCCCTCATTCTTTCCGATTCGCTTAGCTCACTACAAAAAATAAGTTCATCCCCACTCAATTCTAATAGCAATTCCCTAATCTGCTCTATCAGAGACCTGTATTCCATTTCACTATCACATGCGTCAGTGGTCCTGGCTTGGATTCCAGGACACCTAGGTATTTCTGGAAACGAAATAGCGTATTCCATTGTTAAGGAAGCCACTGTTCACAGTCCATTAAATGATATTCCTGTTCCAGTTAGAGACTATTTCCCTTTTCTAAAAAGTAAATACAAATTCCAATGGTCCTCTGAATGGAAAATAGCTTCTCTAACAAAAGGTCATCAGTACTTATTAATACAACCGTTTATTCCTGTCAAGCCCCGGTTTCATAAATTCACTTGCATGCCAAAAAAATATATTTCCTCCATAACTCGAATGAGACTAGGTCACACTTCTTGTCTTAGTCATCTCGCCAGATTCCATATAGTCAGCTCGCCTTATTGTGATTATGGGTCAGAGGACACTCTGAACCATAATTTCTTTGAGTGTCCTATCAATGACCAATTTCCAAACTTTATGCATGAATTGGTAAAACTTAAAATTGAACTCCCTACCAGTATTACTTGCCTTCTAAGTCTCAACTCCCCCCCAAATTAACAATTTATTAGCAAAATACATTTATAAAAATGTCATTAAAATTTAAGTCAGTGGGGATTAAAAACACATAAATTTACACTGTTTAACTTATTTAACTTATCTCTTCAATTTTATTTGCCCAAATATTATATCCTGTTTAAAAGTAACTAATTTTAAGAACAATCTGTACTATTAAAATCTAACTGATTAAACACGGCCAAGGTCGCCCTTAATGGGTGAAAGCCAGAAAATAACAAAAAAAATAAATAACATTCTCAGTTTACATAAAAAGTAAAAAAAGGAGGAAACTGAAACCAAACAACTACCGGAGGCTTGAGAAAATGGGTTATTATATTAAATTGAAGAGAAGTTAAAATTTATCAACAGTACGATTTTTTAAAATAATTTTGTTTTTAAAGCCCGTTTAAATTCTGATCAGGTAAGAGCTGAGGGAAGTTTATTCCAATTAAGCGGGCCATTTACACGAAAAGAGCGATCATAGAAGACGGCTCGATTTGACCTTGAAAGTTCAATTCGACGATTAGTAGTATCAACCGAGTTTAATTATGTATTTCAATATCTCTGTGAGTATACTAAACACAGAATTCATATTTTAGGGATTTCTCCCCAATATTGGATAAAATAATTACAGTTTTTATCGAATGCAAGAGAAAAAAATGTTTTATCGTAAAATCAGGAATTTTCTGTTTAATATATACATTACGACCGAGAGGGGTGTGGGGTTTCGTTCGCTGCAGTAGTAGCCGGTGGTCTGCCAGTAGTTATGGACGTATCACGCGTTTTATGCTTGTCCAATGTTTTTTTCTCATTATCAGCACTTGTATACAATATTTTACTTATACTTACTTTACGTATGTGCATAATTAATGTACATAAGTAATAAATGTAAACTATGTATCAATTTTTATCCACAAAAAAAATTTTAAACTCTAAAAATGTGTTCACTGTACACTAAGTGTACAGCACCAGAGCTCGGGGGATTTTCTAGCGTCGTAAGGGAAGGGTAGGTATGTAGTTGCAATTATAATGTAATATGGTTTTATTGCTAACCTCTTTCTATTACGCTTATTATTGATCAGATAGAGTGAGATGTTGCAATGGAGCTGTCAGTGGTACACCTTTCATCATCATGACTCTACATCCCAGAGTGGGATTGGACCTCCCTCACAAATGCTCTCCATTGACTCCAGTTCTCAGACTTTCCCATCTTGTTCTAATCCTCTTCCATGCTGTCAATTTACCTCTTCCTCAGCCTGCATTTGAGTTGCTCCCGCTTGGTCACAGTGTTCAATATCCCGTCATCTGACTTTTTTACAGCCTTTAGATTTCAGAAATACAAACACCTTTCATGCAATTTGGTTGTCTCCTACAACGAAACTTCATGTTATTTACAAATAACAATCACCCGACCTCCATTTTTTTCTACACTTTCTTGACGGGTTGTAATAATTAATAAATCATAAAATACCTGTCAAAATGTGCCTTGGCATCCGGGATAGTATCATCCGGCTCATTGAGCAGGTATCTTCTGGCTCCGATCAGGCAGTTCTTGAAGAAGACATACACATCCTCGACCTCGAAGTCGTAGCTGAAGGCCTCCTTGTCCGACCGGGTAATGGACCGTCTCAGCTCCACAAGCCGCTCATTCTTGAACACCCACTGGTTGGTGATATAGTACTGGAGGGCCAGGTTAGCAATGTAAATCCGGCGCTGGAGCTTCACCAGCCTGGAAATTGAATGATTCAATGAAGAGTTCTTCAATTGTTGGAAAGTTAGGTTATATTATGTTCATTATGTAAAAATTGTCGACGGAAGTAACTGAGAATGTTTACATAATGAAGCTCGACGATCAGGGGTGGGCTTTACACATCGAACCCCGCTACTCTTCATGGAAAATTAGCAATTTTGGATGTGGCTTGGCCATGTATTAAGAATGTCTGAAAACCAAATTCCACTGAAAATACTGAATTCTATTTCAGAAGAAAAATGTCCGGTGGGTCATCCCAGACAAAATTTGGAGAAGCAACTCCAGAGGCAGAAAAAAATTATATGAGTATCCTAGAAGAGTCCAAACTGCCCGGATTCAGTGGGACTATGAGATTCCTAATTTTGATATGTTGTAAGACTGAAGGGAGGTTATATTTTGTCGTCAGAAACAAAAACAACGAATAATGTATTTACAGGCTAGGCCATAATACAGGGTAATTCAAAATGATGGACTTAATTTCGTACTCCTATATTTCCTGAATTATGTGGGAATGATTTACAAAGCAATTGAAAGAGGAGGTCTGAAAGTTTCGAATCCCACCGCTATCGCTCATAGTTACGCAAACGACTGCTAGAGTGCTTGTGCCGCCAAGCAGCCATTTCGCGTCAATTGGAAAAATGACTACTATGCAGCACAAGGTTTTCCGTGTTCGTGAGTTCTCTAAAACTGAGCCGGCAACTGTAGTGCAGCGTACCTTTCATCTCCATTTTAATGTTGAACCTCCAACTAGAAAGAGTATTTGTCATTAGTATCACCAATTTGGGCAAACTGGATGTCTCTGTAAAGGAGAAATCCCGGACCGACCGCGTGTATCAGACGAGAATGTGCGAAATTGAGTCCATCATCATCTAAATTACACCATATTACGTAAAAAAGATTGCGTTCAGTGGACTACCTCGAGTGAGGACTAGTTATTTATTAGGTTGGGTTATTTTGTCAAAAAGATGGAAATTATTTCTAATACTTAATAGCTTCAAAAAGAATGATAAATGTTCCTGGGTTACGAATACCCTGATAATATTTGAATTCATTCTACTACCATCATTATAAGCGGAAAATGTTGCTTGTGCATTGATGGAGAAATTAGCTAGGAGAACATTGAACCTGCTACTCCTCTTGGGAACCTGACGCTTTGCACCACTAGACTACTAACCGGTTATTAGTGGACTCCCTGAATTAGGACCATCTTTATATTATTATACGTTAAAAAGATGGACTAACTTGGAAAATTGTTGAAAATATATGTTTTTTTGCAGAATCGAATATAAAATAATCACAAGCATTCCGATTTAAGATAACGAAACGATATGCGCTCATAGATGTCGCTAACTTAAATATTTTAGAAAAATACACTTAACACGTAATGTTTTTAAATATTGAATTGAATTGTTTGTTGGCGGGTGAGAATATATGGAATATGAAATGGAATAAATTGTTATTGTAAATTTAAAGCTCAAGTCCTTCAAAAAACTGAAAACTATGTTAGTGTTACAACAATATATTGTACTTCTATAAGTTTCTTGAAGGACTTAAGAAGAACGGCTGCGCGGCCTGTTTCGTACAAAACTAAATTTTGGATTTGAGGCCAAAATACTCAACTAAACCTAATGATCTTTTTTTTCGTTATTAGATTAGAAGTAATATATTTATTTTTGTTTTACATTATGAAACATAAGGTCATTAAAAGAATTGATATTTCGCGATTTAAGAGGGACCTTTAACAATTATTTGGGGGCTAACGGTGACCAAAAAAAAATTTTTACCCCATCTTCTTTGAAAATATAATGAAATATAAAATAAAATTTAAAAAAAAAAAAACGGATTAGAAGTAATGTATTTATTTTTGTTTTACATTATGAAGTATAGGCCATTAAAAGAATTGATTTTTCGCGATTTTAGAGGCACCTTTAACAATTATTTGGGGCTAAAGGTGACCTAAAAAAACTTTGTTCTCCGTTTACTTTGAAAATGTAATGAAATATAAAATAATTTATTTTTTTAAATTTTACATTGGAACACAAATTTGCCTTACATAATTTAAAATATAGATCTGAAAAAAGGTTTTTATTTTAAATGTTTTGTTTTTGTATTTTTATTTACGTAATCATATTTACATAGCAAATATAATAATTTAAATTAAAAAAATACAATAAACCCGCAAGTTACCTCATTTTTTTATGGCCTATACTTCATAATTTAAAATAAAAATAAATAAAATACTTCTCACGCATCCTAGATATTTACTAAACCTTTAATTAAAAAAACCGGTCAGTGGCTGAGTTGGCATCGCCTTTGGGTCTCGACTTGAGTTCAATTCTTCGGCTGGCTAAGTCCTCCATTACGACACAAGCAACATCTTCCGCTTACTGTGATGGTAGTAGGAGATTTTCAAATATTGTCAGGTTATTCGTAACCAGGGAATATTTGTCTTTCTTTTAAAAAATATATATATATATCATTCAGTTTGGATGGGTATTTTGGCCTTAAATCAAAAATTAAGTTATGTATGAAACAGGCAGCGCAGCCGTTCCTCTTAATCTTTAAACTTACAATAACAAGTTATTCCATTACATATTCCGTCTGTACATCCGCCAACAAACAATTTATTTTAGTATTTAAAAGTATTACACTTAAGGCACGTATTGTCAAATTTGTCAAAAATCACACTTACATCACTTTATTGCCGCTAAATTTCAGAACGAGATCCAGGAAGAACGCTGGCATTAGGTGGAACATGATGACCTGAAATAAGATATAAAAAATTGGATTCTTTTCATTGAATTAATTTTTCATTCAGTGGTGACATAGGTGCAGCTGGTTTCCAGATTATAGAGATTGGCTCGACATTTAGTGTATGCCATTTTGAACCCCGGCATGTCTACAATACAGAGAAATAGTGCTTTGTTTATCACAATCTAGAGCCCAGCTTGACGGCTCGAAGTGAGTAAGTACGAACACAACACACTGTATTTATCTCTTCACTGGGAATCTCCCGAATGAGAAATTTCAGCTATTTGTTTTGTTTGTTTGTTTTTGTAGCTTTATTTAGATGTAAGCAAATTTTCATACATCTAGTAATAAAAAACATATAAGATACATAATAAAATAAATAGAGTCATAAAATTATAACGGAAAGAATACAGTTAATAAAAAAAAAAAGAAATACAGTTACCCCAGTTCAAAAAAAAAAAAAAAAATAGGGTTTAAGAAATACAGTTAGTACAAATAGAAATACAAGTCATAAATTTTTCTTTATGTATATAGCACATGTTTTACGGAAAGTGCCAAGACTTGCGACTACAACCTCTGACTGTGCAGAAACGGGCGGTCCGTTTGATACTGGTTCTGAGGGAAACTTAATCTAAGAAAATTATATTTATCCCAAATAAATTATTAGGGTCTCCCGTGTGCAACACGGTGTACCTACCCTGACGAAGTGTTTGACCCTGCTCCTGGTGACGCCGCCCCCAGGTACCCACAGGATGGAGTTGAGAGGGATCTCCTTCGTGAGGAGCAAGCCCATGTCTATGATCTCCTGCAGGGTCACGTCCTTCAGGGTGCTGGAGCAACAGTTGTACACGGGGATAGGGTCAGCGGAGGTGGTTCTGAAAAGTTCAAGCGCTTTAATAAATTTATTATAATAAATTATTAACTTTATGTGTATTGCACCGTTTAATGATTTAATCACCCCGAGATTAATCATCTAGATTAAAATCGGCTCATCCTTAAGATACTGTACTGAAAGATAGAAACTAATTTAGAAATTCCTCATTAAATTCTCCTGGCCAGAAATGTTTTAATTTCGCTACATGTTTCGACAGCTCTGATAGAATTCCAATTCTGGGTTTGGCGGCGAAGTTAATCTGGAGAATCATATGAGAAAAAGGTGATAGGAAGGACTGAAGAAACAGGAGGATGCCACGGAAATTGAATAGGCCTACCTCGGTTCGTGGATATCCTCTAGCTTCTTAATTCACCTCACTGAAACTTTACGGTAATCCAGAATTGGCCAGTTGCTCCGGTCGCAGCATTGAACACTTTTTGTTACTGCGCGTAGAGCGGTTTGTAATCGAACTGAAAATTTGGCACTATCTTCTTTCAGTGACAAAAGCGATCGGATCAGGGGGGGGGGGGAGGTGAATAATCAACAATTATGCATTTAAGATGCCAAAACACTACATATAAAGCAACACCATAAAAGTCCAAGATTTACAACCTTGGGCCAGATTGAGGACTTCCTGGCGTGGAAAACCACCATTTAGAATCGAAAACGTTGCTTGAAATGGCATTGGCTATGTAAAGTAAAACCCGGCCTGCAATGGACGGAGGCCACTGAAGTAGCACAGAACAGGGATGCCTGGAGGTGCCTTATCCAAATGATAGGTTATAGATGTTACCCGACTTGGATAAGGGGAAGAAAATGATGATGATGACATAATAAGCTGCAGTCCGCACTGTGAAGAAGACAGAAATCAGACAATGTATTTGTAACACATGAGTTGGAATGAACTCGACCGGGAGATGTTTGTCAACACGGAGTAGGCGGGGCCACTTGAAAACCCAGATGATGGCCACAACTCTACCCGTAAGGCTTGGACCGTGCCTACGTATGACGCCATCGATCAGTTATAGATCCGATTATTGTACCTAATAGTACATCAAATGTAAATTGCCTAAAGGCGTAATTAAACAATGAGATCATCATACGAGTTTTTATTCAACGTGTAAACGTAAATATCATCGCCGAGGACTGAAAAGTCACTAACAAATTGACAATCTTGAGATTAATGGGTGTTTTGTGATTGCAATTTTAAATGTCTATTTAAGTATTTTATAGTAATGGTTTTATTCATTAGTTTTCGAGTCTTAGAATGTAATAATGGTTCAACTAGATCTTTAAATTGCCATAAATATATAAAAAAATATGAAAAATACATTTAGTAATTTTTTGTAATGCCGGTTTCTTTGAGTTTAAAGTAATAGTGATTTTTATTTATTGTACTTTTAGTGATTTTTCGCTTTATCGGTTTTTTCGATTTTTTAAAAAACTTTAAGTGATTTTTCGCATGCATATTTTATTTAAACTAGGAATTTTGTGCATAAAGTCACTATGTGATTTTAATGTTATTGTTGACTTTTTTAGAAATACGTGCGAACGTATAATAACTAAAGGTAATTAATTTATGCACTCGACATGTTTAATTGAGTTGTTATTTGAATATGAATTGAGTACTTCGTATGCGATAAATACTTATATATGACTTTCGAAAAATAAAAAAATCTGATTCTATGGTGTTAATAACTTATACCCATGACATAAATCGATTTAGGGAATTTTCATGGAGATATCGACTTTTCAAATAGATGCGGGCTTCTAAATTATGTACTTTGACATATTTAAATCATATTTACTAAAAACGTTACTTAGTGACTTTTCACACCACAGCGACGTTATGTAAATATTATCTCGAGTAACGGGTGATAAAGAAGAGGAATTGGACAATCGTTCACGTTCTTTGAGAGACCTTTCTTCTCGCTCTCTAATGCTCTTTCTTTCATACTAGACATCAGTCACACAGTTGTTACAATATGTGCATATTTTTTATACACATGCATTTCTATGTTTCACATTGTCAGATTTTCAGATCAAAGATCATTTAAAAATAATATGTAGTATATTTGAGCACGTTCCAGAGTCGAAGATACTCTCAGTATCGCCCTGGTGAAATACCACTATTCAGAATTGAAATGTTGCTTGAAATGGCTTTTAGCCGTGTTTGGTGACCAGATCTGAATAGCCAGGTATTTCCCCACCTTCCTCTTCTCCTTTCCCTCCCCAAAATTAATTAAATTAATTCCTTAGCCTCACAACATTCCCCAATTGGGGATGCCATAGTCTCGCTGGCTCCATCAGACGGTTGGGAGCAGTTGGGACTCTTGTGGGGCATTCTTATAAAAAAAAAAGAAAAAAAAGATCTACTGAAGAAACTTGGTTCTTACTTTTGGGTTCCGTGTTTCCAAGCGGCAACGATCATGGCCTTAATGGCAACATCCACTGGCATATAGTCCGCTTTGATATCAGGCCCAGAGTACACGGAGCGCATGATGCCTGTTTACGGAAAGGAAAATTATTATAATAAATTATTAAATAAAAATAAAAATCAATGTAAGTTTGTTTGTTTGTCCTCGATGTTCTCGAAAATTACTCTACCGGTTTCGCTGAAAATAGCACAGTTTGTTTTTATTAGTACCGGGAAGGTTTAGAAAGTAGTTTGAATGAAATCCAATATGTAAAACTGTTTATAGCAACAGTTTAGCAACATTTTAAAATTAGTATGAAAAACATTGAACCCGCCATGTTTTATTTAGATTAGCCCATAGATATAACACTCTGGTTAGCCACAGATTGCATATTAAAAAGAAGAAGGTTTTTTTGGGTAGAATATTTTCAAAATGGAAAACACGAGTAGGTACCTACTTAAGAACTTTATGATTTAGATATATTTTGAAAAAATAAATGTTTGGAATGAAATAAAATATTCAAATGAATGATATTTAATAAATGATCAGTTTGATGTGTTCTAAGATTTTCACGGCCAAAAGCATAATCGTGATTGGTTTTTGGGATAAGCCAACGTTTCAGACAGCCTTGCAGTATCCATCATCAGGGCAGATCATGAAATGTTGGCTAAAAGAGAAGGAAGCGTAACACGGAGTAATACCCCATAATTCGATCATAGTAAAACAATCAGTTTTTTTCACATTATCCAACGTTTTTTTTTTACTATGAGTGATTTTTATGCTGAAATTGACCACTCCATGTCTGATTTGAACAGTATTTCATGGGCACGTGTATTCGCAGACTGCCCTCTGGTAAATTGCTGCTAGATCCATCGAAGCAGGTGACTTTGGTATTTGATACGGATCGTGGATGAAATAACTTGTTTTAGCATACGCCAAATTAATTCAGATTCCAATGGTAAATTAAAACAACAATCTTTTTTGTTAACCTTTTCCACTCGCAACTAGTAGTCCAACAGGTCCGTTGAAGTTTTCTATCCACCCGGGCACCGGCTCATGGAGGGATGACACGACTGCAAAAAGAATAACATTTCATGTTTAGCTATCAATTTATTTATTTATTTATTTATTATTTATTGTTTCTTTACATTGTATCTTTTTGAACCTCACTAGGACAAGCCTGTGTTGAGGTTAATAATTTTACAAAATAAAAAAAAAATAGCACACAGATTATGTTAAGAGAACATTACATTGTTGTTACATTAACTATTCTACGAATTGGGTACCAACATGGTACCTATTCATCTAATTCCAGTCAATTCTGTAGTAAACATGTACGGTGACCGTGATATACATTGAAAACTAATTGCAAGAAAAAATATACTAAAACTATTATTTTAAAAAGGAGAGAAGATATAAAGAGAAAAAAAACTTTATAAAAGGAAAATGATGAAAAAATATACATTCACAAAAAATTATGCCACAATTTAATAGGACAGAGATGAAAGAATATGTTGGAAATCCTCGGATAGCACACATAATTTAACATTCTTTTTAAATGTACACAAGGAGTTTGACGATTTAATGTGATCTGGAAGGCTGTTAAATAGAAGTGGAGCCTGGTACAAATAATGTCTCCCCAAATGAGGATTTAGGGTGAATTGCCATAAAGTTCAAACCAGAGTCAATTCTTGTAGTACGAATTTGCTGCGTTCTTATCGCAGAACTAATATTGTTAAAAAATCTGCACAGCGTTTGTGTGATAAACAGTTGTTTTAAATCCATGATATTACATTCCTTATCAATAATTAATAAAAAAAATTACGATACGTTCATTATAAAATACAAATACCTATAGTTCTTATATTTTGACTTTTTATTAAATGAAACAAAACTTGTAAGTTTGTCCCAGAGACGTGTATTTTTTGACATAATTTTTTATACAAAAACATCATTATTGAGTTTCCTGATCAACTTAACCCGATAAATTTTCATATACCAACAAGAACCACTAGGCAGTACTCGTATATTCTATTTCACACAGGGGTTACCAGAACAACTATCAAAAATGTTCTCTATCATAAATAGACTCCTTGTCCATGGTAATGAATATTGTGAAGTAGTTGACTACTTTAATATGTCCCGGGTCAGTTAAAAACCAATATTGAATTAGACAGCAGACACTTATTACCCAATATATTATATTTTATTTATTTATTGTATTATATACGCCCTAAATGGGCGTTTACATATATAGTTATAATAGTCACACAGGTGCAAAACACATCACAGTAGGCACATAGATAAAATAACAAACAAATACAGGAATAACACTATGTAAGTACCATTCCAAGTAATTAGCTACAGAGGCGAATATTTAAAACATACCTCGCATTCACTGATACTTATACTCTAGACACATACATTAATAATTGTTGAGGATGTCCGCAATAATCGTCTGTGTGTATTTGTATTCCGAGCAGTTGAACATATCTACTATGTCTGAAAATCTATTTATTACCTTTTGCGCGGAGTCTAGGTAATAGAAAATTTTTGAATGACTGAGTCCTGAAATTATTGTTTCAATTGAATACAATTTCAGATCGAGTAGTTCTAGTCGGAATATTAAATTTATTTAAGCTGACAATATCAGGGCTGTCTATAAAACCATTAACAATTTTGAAATGTGTGTATGTATACGTGTGCGTGTATGTGTGCGTGTGCGTTTGTGTGAGTGTGTGTATAATGGTTAATGCCCATTTCCGTTGACTCTTATCTATGGTCTCCCCAGATGGTTTACCATATTTTCCCTCAAGGCTTCCTCAGCTAATATAAAATGGTAACCGGATAAAACAATTAGTTAGGTTAGATTTTCATCTTCTTTTTTATAACTTTCCTTCAATGTTCTGTTTTATCACTGTTCTGTTTTGCCATAGAACCATATAAAATTCTCGAGTTAACCTGTGAAACGTCAATGTGCCATATGGCGTATCCACACAAAAGATGTTGTTTATGTTTTAAGTATTTTTCTCACCAATAGATGGCCTGAAGATGACAGCAGACATGTGTTCCCTCAGGTCATTGACCACATGCTCCGCTAGACTCTTGGTGAAGGTGTAGGTATTGGGTAGGCCCCCGATGTACCTGAAATCAATGATGTGTTTATTAATTTATCACGGAAACGTGACAGTTACTTTGCATCCCTCCTCTCTCCATTTCCTTCTCTTCAGTCTTACAAGATGCCCTATTGGGGAAGCCATAGCCCCATTGGCTCTGGACAGTTAGGACTCTTATACAGTATTCACATAAAAATATTCATAAAAAATTCCAGAGCCCGAAGCTTTAGAGCGCTCGACCAAGTAACCAATCAACGTAAATATCTTTTTTGAGTTCAGTTCTGTAGTCACATAATAACTAGTATATTTATAAATATATACACAAGTAAGCAAGTAAGGTGAAGAGTTGTAGCCTCTCCATGTCGAGAGTTGCGAATGCCGTTATATTTGACAGACTTGTCTGGGATGGTTTCCCGCTAGGGGCGCCAATGCGTTGTAAATAGTTTTTATGCTTTTATGTCTGTCGGCAGCAATTTCTACAGATCCCGCTGACATCAGAATTAATAGACTGGCCCTCAGTACCATTTCGACGGTTGAAGACACAGGTCACGTAACACCCATTTTGGCACCAGCCTAATCACTGCCATCCACGTTTGTTTCGCTTGATTTTGATTGCACTAAGCAAACTAAATACTCTAACGAAATATTCAATTTTTGTAAACAAGTCAAATCTTTTTACTTATTTGTTGTCTTGCTTAAATTGGAGACACGCCTTCCTCGCTCCTCGCCCCCCTTGTTTTGGTTTCTTCCCCTTGCGTGTTAAAGCATCTATATGTGTTATTTGCTCTGTGACAGATCCCTGAGACTATAAATGGCCGCCAAGAGTGATGCTGTATATAGTTCATTATAGGATATTAGACTTACTTGGCTGTCAGAATCCTCAGCGTGTGATCGTCCAGGGTCTCAACGATGTCAATGGTGTCCTTCCAGTTGGCATGCGGCGGGTACAGTATCTCCTCCACAGGGTTCTTGTCCGTGTTGCAGTACGTTGTGGACACATGCAATAAAACCTAACAAAAAATATAATATGACGGCACTGAATATAGAATATAACACGCATTATTGAACTGAAACTAGAATATTAAAAGCTTTATTGATCTGCAACTGGAATATGACAAATTTGGCTGAACTGAACCTAGAATATGACAAATTTGGTAAAACTGAACCTAGAATATGATAAACTTTATTGAGCTACTATAACTGGAAGAACTGAAATAAGAATGTTAAAAACATTATTCAACTGAAACTAGAATATGACAAAGTTTATTGAACTAAAGTTAGAATATGGCAAGCGTTTTTACATTAGAATATGACAAGAGTTCTTGAAACAGATGTTTGCTTCAGTCACCAGTTGCACCTATCCTTACTAATATTTGATATTGGAGAGAAGTATCTACTTACATCCAATTTTTTGATTTCTTGAGCCAGGAGCATCATCTCGCGAGACCCTCGGGTGTTCATCAAAACAGCATCTCGCAGAGGGTCATCAAATCTTAAAAACAATATTTTATTGAGGTCACCCCTGCGATTCAATTCAATTTTTCTGTAGATCATAGAAACAAAGGGAGATATGGCATGGAACCGTGCCGACTGTTGTTGAGTTAAAGCCAAACTGCACGGACTATCAAAGAGTTATGCATTGAAAATTATTTTAAACATTGAATTAATATTAATAAATCTCAAATGAAACATGAAACAGAAAAGACTCAAAAAGTAAACGATAGTAAAGTAGAATATAATAACGAAACAGCCGCATCTGGGACTCGAACCCAGGACCTCTCAGTCTATTTAGGACCAGCCCTATATCCAACTGAGTTAATGTCACCTTAATGCTTTCCGTCATTTTTATCTATATCATAGGTACTTCAATTCAAGAACTGTTTTTTGTTTTTGTTTTTTAAAATTCACGTTTATTTTATTTCATTTGGGAAAACCTACAGTTACAATCCAATATATATTTTAACAGATTAAGTTGTTACTTTGTTGCATTAACCAGTGAAGTTTCTGCTGTATAAAAATATTGAATAAATTTTTAAAATAGATAGAGAAAAAAAAAACAAAATTTTGGAAATTGAAAAAAAAAAAGAATATAATAAAATAAATTATCCAGTTTCTTAAAAACACTAAATAAATTCATCTTCAATTAATTCCAATATATTTTTTGACTGCTATCTTTTTATCGTGACTACAAGATTCTACTCGAATTTATTTATAATCTTTAAATATTGTATCGGATATACCTATAGTATTTTAATTTATATGGGACATCTGATGACTTTTTCTACAAGTCACGGATTAATATTCAATTTTCGATTGGAATAACTCATTGAAGATTAAACCCCACCGTAATATTTAATTTTTAACAAATCTCAAATGAAATATGAAATTATTATCTCCAATAACCACCCGTTCTTTGGGTTATTATTCAAAAAGTAGGTAAAAAAACGACAGTTTTTTTTTCATTAGATTTTGCAATAACAATACATGGGACTAGTGACGTAACTTGTATGGGAGAGACGAAAATACCCGAATGCTTCCGTTAGTTTTGGCTGACCTCGAAATACTAAACGAGATGACGCAAGAACAAACTTGACGTATACAAATGTTTTGTGGGTTTTGGGTATAGCTTTTTCTGTACCGAACGTACGGGATATGGTTTTTTTGCGTTCGGGCGATAATATAGCGGCCGTATCATGTACGTTCGTATGGGTAGGGTGGTTAAAATATTACAATGAGATTTATAAGGTTCAATAATTTACTCCAATAAAAAAAATTGAAAGTAAGTTGTTTTTTTTTTCAGCAAGATAAAAAGATATAATTACCTGACGCTAGCCGCTGAGTGGAAGATGATGTTGACAGAGTCTATGAGAATCTTTCTATCTTCTGGGCATAGACCTGAAACAAAGGTGAATAACTTTATTATTTCTAATTTTGAAACTGTCAGTTCATGGTGGAATACCATTTTAACGTGATTTTTTTTTAAAACCTTAACTTTCTTCCACTTGTTTATTTTAGACCGGACCGGTTTCACCTTACAATGAGCATCTACAGACTGGTATAATTTAAACTATATTTAGTTTAAATTCACTTCCGATTTGAGTGTCTCCCACTCTAAAAGAGTAGAAGTGGGTGTCGAACCATTTAGTATCGCCCTAGTGGAAAACCCTCATGAGAACATTAAACTGTTTTAGATTTGTTTGGTGACCAGTTTGGGAGGCGGTTATGTGCACTGCTGCCCCGGGAAACAGTCATTGGATAACCAATACCTGTGCCATTGGTTACCCCAGGTGATTCACTATGGAAGGTGACTTAGCAGGGGTGCCTGGGTTTATGGGTGAGGTTTGTTCAGGTTTTAGCGGTGGATGAGTCTGCCCACCAGCTACATAACCACATGGTGGACCAGATCAGGAAAGGCCAGTTTCGGGAGACCCCTTGACCTCTCTAGCCGGACTCTCTCGACCCCTCGCTTTGCGCCGCAGTGGGAGGGATGGATTAATACATCCGTTACTCCTGAACACACTGACCCCCAGATTCCTACCCTCCCCTCATACGTTTTTCCTTCCCAGAATTTCTTCGCCTACCTTTCCTTAAAAAGACCCTCCGCACAACATCCTCAAAGTGACAAAGTGGCACCTGTGTGGAGTAATATTAAAGAAGGTCTAAGTTACCAGTGACTTCCTAACTTTCCACTTTAATATTCCCCAAATGGGTATGCCATAGTTCGACTGGCTCTAAGCAGTTTGGACTCTTGTCCAGTATCACATAAATATATTAAAAAAACCTTCAATTTCATACCCAGTCCGATTTGTGTGACGTCTCCATTGACACAGCTGACCTTCTCTAGGAATATTCCCTGTCTCTTGGTCCTCAATCTCTCGAATAACTGGAAATATTAAAATGAAACAATGAAAACATTGCATTTGAAATGAAGAACCAACAGTTTGACAAAAAATTGTAGAAATTTCAATAAGCAACAAATTTAATTAGCGTTTTCTTATTTCAAAATCTAACCTTTAATCAAAGATCTAAGCCAGTGTTTCTCAACATGGAGTGCAAGCCCCACCTAGGTGCAATGCGGAAATCATTATTTATAAACTTTATAAGCATAAAATATCTTGGCATTGAAATCGATGAAAATCTTTAATGGAACGGGAATATAATCAACATTGTCAAAACAATGAATAAGTGGTAAATTATTATACTGGATTAAGAATTAATTTTCGAATCGCATGGCAATTGTATTAAAGAACACTTGTCTTACAAATTTAGACAAAATCGGTT